>JAQFZN010000320.1:0-34982 GCA_034687075.1 Geophilus carpophagus
ATACCATAGGACTTGTTTATAAAAGCAGGTGGATACACTAAAGATAAGACCAAAGTGATAAGAATTGAACCAGATGAAGATAAAATAACGATCAAAACAGAAAATGAAGATTACGTAGCAAATTCAGTGATAATTTGTGCAGGACCTTGGGCACCAGAACTACTTAAATCTATTGAGTTAGATTTACCGTTAAAAGTAATAAATTAAGCTTAACAATTTAAAATTTCTTAAAATAAATATTATTATTATTATTATTAAATTAAATAGCCAGAAAAAATTGATGTGACGTACTGGAAGGAGAAACGTGAAGGAACTTATAATAGTGACACATTCCCATGCGTAATTGATCACTCAAACGGTTTTTTTTCTTTGCCAAGTCTAGAATACCCGGGACATGCTAAACTAATGTTGGATCTGGTATAATATTATTTATAACATTTATATAAATTCTACAATTTGTAAATGTTTATCTTACTTCTCGAGATGGGTTATAATCCGCCTACTGTAAATCGCCTAGAACTATTAACTAAATACATTCGTGATCACGTTCCTGAACTGGATTCAACTGGTCCAAGTATTGAGGAAATGTGTTACTACACTGTAAGTAAATATTAACCTAAAGTTCAAACCCCACTGTCTATTTGCTAATTCAAGATTTTTTGTTCAGAATACACCTGATGATTCATTTATACTAGACAAACATCCGAGATATAATAATATAATTATCGGTGCAGGGTTTAGTGGTATTAATATTAATATTAATGTATAATTTGACCATTTATTTACAAAATAATCAAAATTTTTAAATTTATTTTTGCAGGAACTGGCTTTAAGTTAGCTCCAGTTGTTGGCAAAATACTGGCAAACTTCGCCGAAGGAAAAAGTCAAGTTTACGACATGCAACCATTTCGTATCAACCGCTTTACCCAACAAGAATAAATATATTTTTCTAATTTTAAATCAATAATTATATTTAAATTCTTAAAAATACATTATACAAACAATTTGAAACAATTACTTACAAATGATATTTTTCTTTTTAAAAAATCTATCATGATTTCTTTGAACTTTCTGTAATTATGAGTCCTTCTTTAAGTAAAAAGTCAAACAGTTTCCTTGTTTTGTTCACATCTATTTTGATTAAAGATCGAGCTTGACTTAAACGAATGTGGCCCAATTTTTGACATTCGTTAATCAAAATATCTTTAAACTCAAGATACAAAGTTGGTACTAAACGGACACGGGAACATAACTAAAAAATAAAAAATTGTCAGCATAAGATAAAACTCAATAATTTATCGACTCAAAAATTAACCTCTCGTTCACTAGCTGTAAGTTTTTCATAAGATTTCATTCCCGTGAGATTAAGAGGAGGTGGCGCTTTTCTTTCTATAAAATAAAAATAAAAAAAAAATTACTAACATTTTCTAATAATAAAAATAATTTATATCTTACGTATAGTTGGAACTATTAAACCCTCAGTTCCATCTTTATTTTTGGCCAAAACAAGCTTTTGAAGCAATTGCTGACATGAAGCGTCATTCTAGAATAAGAATAATTTAGTAAACAAACAAATTAATCTTAAAATAAATTTAAGAAATACCTGTATATGATCTAAAACATTATCTAAATGTTTTTGTTTAGTTTTTCGCTCATTTCTTCGTTGTTTTAAGCGAGTGTATAATTTTGTACTGTAGTATCTTGTTAATCCTGCTTGACGAAATTCTTGTAATGCTTTAATTCTATATTTCAATTCTGCTTCATCTGTAATATAAAATTAAATTTATTAACTATAAGTATTAAAATTAAAATAATTAGCTTACAATGTAAACTTTCTGTAAATAAATCAAAACTCATTGGTTCAATGAGTTGCATGAATCCAATTAAACCATCCATAACATGTGTTCCAATTGCAGAGTGATAACGGCGCATAGAAAGAACAGCTTTCCGAATATTAATAAGACCATATTTGGCAAGAATTTGTTTTCTTCTAGCTCGTTCATGTAATCGATGGTTATATATTCGAAGAACGGTTAGTTTTAAATCTTTAAAAAAATAAGAAAAAATTAAATAATTAAAAATCGAAAAAATAATGTTTTAGCATCAGTTTACTTGTATCCACTTCATCATCATCTTCCGTAAATTCCATGCGACCAATATCATGTTCGGCATAATTATCATACTCTGTATTAAAATCACCTCTTCCTGCCATATATCCTGCCATTTCGTTATACAATTGAGAATCTAAAGCTGGTCTTGGAGGATCGTCGCATACTATATATAATTTATAAAATAAATTAAAATATTTGTAAACCAAATCAAATATCAAAATTATATTCATAATTTTATTTACCCTTATATGGAACTGGTGTTGGAAAATTAATATCCTGTTCATTTTGATCTGTAAATTCAATCAGCGGAGATTTTGCATTTTCGACATAATAGTAGAAATAATGTGTCTCGCATTCCTGTTTGGATCGTGTACCCATTTGATTACTTATGTCATCCCTTTCAATTGTAAAAAAGTAAATGTATTTGGATATTTAGGTATAAATAGAGTCAATTTACCAATTGCCCAAACCGCAATCATAAATCGCATCTAATAAATTTAATTCTTCTTTTGCAGTCCAATCAGATTCAAAAATTGGAAAATTATCTTTCTGTAAACAAAATTTTCGTAAATATTTATGTAAGAAATAATTCTTAATTACATTTAAACTAAGTTAAGTTTAAAACCAAATAAACTTACAACTACTTCATATTTATGACTGTTTTCATGTTGATCTTTTTCCTGTCCTTTAGCAAAACAATAACGACAAAAGTAGGCATGTGGAGCGGTACATTCGACACACGAAATATATGGTTCCTTAAGAACAGTGCAACAGCTTAAACATTTTTTTTCACTACTATCGAACATCTATAATAGTAATTGAAAGGTTACAATAAAGTTAGCAAACAAGTTTTTATATTATCTTACAATTCTAATTAGGCTTAACAAATTTCAGATCTATTTCTTCGTGTTATTCAATTCAACGTTAAGCCTAAAACGGAAAAATAATAATACTTCAATTAAAAGACTGTGACGTATTGTAATAATATTAAATACTAATCAAATACCTGAAGATCACAGGAAACATGAGCAGGTATCGGGTTTTAATACCGGAATGAAATGAAATTGTAAACAGAAATTGCTAAAACCTGAAACAGGGGTGTCAAAGCCGGAGGAGGCGGAGCCTTAGATGGAAATCTATCTCCTGGATTACAACAATTACGACCTCGACAGTCACTACAAGGGACTTCGTTGGATAGTAGAGAATCAGAACAAGCACCAACGTTAGATAGTAGAGAATCAGAACAAGCACCAAGTAATCAGAGGATAAACAGTGTTGGAAAAATGATTAAACGAATACGCGCATCGGGGTATGAAGAATGTATGAGGTTGATTGCAGAACATGTAGATTCTGAGCAACAATTATATGTCACATTTTTGGGTACCAAAAGTCCTACAGGAAAAAATTGGTGTCCTGACTGCGTTATAGGTAACTTAAAATTATTAGAGTTAATTAAGATACATTTTATTAATTAAATGTGGGGTCGTGACTTTTATTTAGGTGAAGATCTGATCGAAAAATGTCTTGATAAAATCGAGAGAGATGTGATTATGCTGTATGTAGATGTTGGTGATCGCGTTTCGTAAGTTTAATTAATAACAATGGTAGTAATAATGATTTATATTACAGTTTTGTATTATTAAAATAGATGGAAATCCTTAGATAACATTTGGCGTAAAGATAAAGTCCTCAGATTATCAAATGTCCCAACGATCATAGAATGGAAAAGGGTATTTAATTCAATTGTACTCAAGTTATGTGAAATAATTTTATAATAATATATTTTTTTTATTATTGTTCAAAAATTCTAGAAACTACGATTGGAAGGCGAACAATGTCTGCATTTAGATATGATCCAGATGTACTTTGACAGTGAATAATAATGAAAATCTGTTGACAAAGATAATGAAGGTTTGGGACCAGATGCTATTAAAAATAACAGGAAAAAAAATTATGCTTCCGTATTAACATGATGTATCTTTTATTTCCCTAATAAAGACGAAGATATAATTATTTTGCTATCTGTAATTTTCAATACGAAAATATATACTTTTCACATAATTAATAATATTAATTTAAAAAGTATCCACAAATTATTTGTTACTTAATTCAACCTAAATTATACTCTTTGACAAGATTTCCAGCTATAACTAGACGTTGAATTTCACTAGTTCCTTCGTAAATTTCGGTTATTCTAGCATCTCTATAATGTCTTTCTGCTGGCATTTCTGATACGTATCCCATTCCTCCGAGTATTTGAATGGCCTAAATAATAAATATAGATAAAAATAGATATAGTAAAATAGAAATAGAGGTACTTACTTGATGAGAAATGAAGGTTGCAGCTTCGGATGCAGCTAATTTAGCCATAGCAGCTTCCTAAAATTTAGAAAGAAGATTTTTATTTTCTTATTACAGGTGCTGCCATCTTTTACTAATTAATCAAATTATTAAAACCAAAAATTATCAGTTTTTGTCTGATGGGACAATTAAAAATGATTTGAATCTTCGAATCAGTTTTAAGAAAAAAAAAGTTAGTAAATGTTTTTTTTTCCACATTTTTCCACCCAGTTCGTGATAAATAGCATTTGATGGATGAGTTTGGTCTTAATTGCACACTCATTACAAAGAAAAACGAGAAGCTCGAATTTTTTTTCTTCCAAGTTATGTGAGGGTAGAAAGTTATCTTTTCCACAGCAGACACAAACTATTTTTTTTTTCTTTTCTTTTTCATTCCATTCCAACAGCTTTTTAAAACAATTTTCATAAAACGAGAATTTTTTTAAAAAAGAAACTGGAAAACGTTTAATATTTTATTTTTTTATATTAATTATTAAAAATAAATTCATTTATTCTTTTCTGATTTCTTACTTTGGTAAACGGTCTTTTAGCATCTTTAAGCATGGCTGCCCTCCATGTGAGAAGTCGAGCTGATTCCAAACGCAAAGCCATGTCTGCCAACTTCATCTACAAATAAATAAATTAAAAATAAACAATTATACACCAAAGTGTTAACATTGTGAGTAAGAGAATGACAAGGTAAACCATTTATCAAGTACAAAAAAAGGAAACAATTTTTCTTCTACAAATACTACTCGCTTGGCAAAGTGGATTCAACTTTGGCATTAATAAATTGAGCAGGCAACACATATTTATTTACCAACTACTTAACTGAAATTAGCGGCGAAACTGTAAAGTCTAATTAATAATTCTAATTTAAACACACATTTATTTTTAAAGTAACAAAAAATCTTCTAACAATTTAGAATACATTTACACCATTATATTTACGTGAATTTAAATAAATTTGAACAAAAAAATAAACAAATTTTATTAAATAAAAATGATAAAAAATCGTATAATATTAAAAAACATGTTTATTTTTCCTGAATTTATTTCGAAGTTTCCTTCAAAATAAATTCAATTTTTAGAACCTATTGTGAAATATAAGGATAAATGAATATTTCACAATTATTTTATTTATAAATTTTATACAATTATTACATTAAACTTATTATAACACATACCTGTATTGCTTGTAATTTTAAAATGGATGCACCGAAAGCATTCCTTTTAGATGCGTAATCAACAGCACAATCCAAAGCTGCCTAGAAATAAAAACAAAAATAAATTCAAATAAGACATTTATAACATAAACATCACAACATTCACTGTCTTATTTCCACTAAAACTTTAATTAAAACACTAAACAAAATGATTAACAACACCCAAATTAAAAACATTTAACATTTCCTTAAAAAAACAAGAACAATAAAAAAATGTCGCTTCAGACAGCGAAAGGTTTAAACAAGAGGGGAGAAAGGTTTATGAGTAGAAGAGGCGTTCAGCTGCAACTTTTCTCCAAGATTGGCACTGTGTAGGATGCTATGTACTGTGATACATGGACCCAATGTGTCCTCTTGCTTCCATTCATCATGAGCACAAGGGCCGGATGTAGTACAAACATTTCAAGCGAATACTTTGAAGATTTTTGACACACGAGTACCGCTAACATGTTGTGAATTGACTATAAACTTTCTTATCACAAACAAAACTTTACTTTACAATCCCGCGAATAAAAAAAGTTAAAACAACAACAAACTTAATTAAATACAATGTTCCCTTAAAAATAAATTCAATAAAGCACTCAAAGTGACATTAGATGCAATAATTTCGTTAAAGTTAAATGTCATCGATTCATCATGACCCCCCGTCCTTCAAAGATCAAATATCATCTCCACCTCACAGTTGCAGGTGTTGAACTCGAACTAATGAAAATTTCTTCAGCTATATAAGACCTGTTGACAGTTAAACTGTCCATTCCCAGCTGGAAGGAAATTTCAACAGGTCAAACTTAAATGGTAATTAATACTTGACTTATCATTTTTCCTTTCAAATCTGGAAAAATGAAAAAAATTGATAAAAATTTTTTAAAAAATGATAAAAATAAATAAAAATTAGAAAACTGAAATAAGAATAAAGTTAAAAAGCAGGTGTAGGGGTCTTGTCCAGATGCAACGAGGGAGGTGTGAGTTGTTGTTGAGAGGGGAATATAAACTGACGGGTGGGGTGGCTGGCAAAGGCTTCATGCTGACTCGGCTTGCCATCCATCATGCAGCCACCCTCGCCTGCCATCACTACTGGGTGGCATTCTTTCACCCCCTTCCAAATACCCCTCCAGCAATGGAGCAATAGGGGAAAGAGCGATGATACACTCCACCCTAACAACTGTATATGTTACAATCATGGAACTAGATAAATATATACAGTGCTGGTCATTTAGCAACAATTTACAGATACATTCACGAGTTTTCTAGATATTGTATCCAAAAAATATGTACGGTAAATATTAATCAGAGTTGTCAATGTGTAGATCATAAAAATTAATCCGTTTATTGATTCACATGATATGCGTAGACTAATTTTTGTGCCTCGTTTCTGGATATTAGGAGAAATCTATTCTGAATTTACAAATTATAAATTTTAATGATTGATTTATTAAAATTTTTAATTTATTTATTAAAATTTTATTTTTTAATTTATTTTTATTTTTCTTCTTTATGAATTGCTGAATTTTTTGCCATAAATTTGATTAGATTTTTCCTAATAAAACATTTTAATACAAATAAATGGTTTTAAATATTATTACCTGGGCTATACCTAAAGCTTGTCCAGCTATTCCAATTCGTCCACCATCTAAACACATCTGGAAAATAATTTGAATATTTTTTTAAATTCAGTTATGAATTTCAGTTTTATTTTATTTCTATTTTAAATATACCATAGCTATTTTAAATCCCATTCCAGGCTCGCCTAGCACATTTTCCTTTGGAATGCGACAATCTTCAAAGATGAGATTGCAGGTAGAACTTGCTCGAATTCCTAATTTCTCCTCTTTCTTCCCGAGGGAAAGACCGGGAGTGTCCTTAGGAACGATGAAGGCGCTGATGCCCTGCCAAGAAGGAAATAAAAGCGAGAAATGATGTCAGAAAAAGAAAAAGAGAGAATGAAAAAGAAAAGAAAAAATTAAATAGAATAAACAAACTTGGCAGGAGACAAGGAAGAAAAATCTATTCCCATCTAAGTTACAGTCACAAGGAGCATGGTCAAGTTATAAAAAAATAAAAAAAGGAAAAAAAAAGAGAGAGACGATGTACAGTATTTTGAAACTCACTTTGTGTTTTTTAGATTTGTCAGTAGTGGCAAAGACCTGTTAACAATAATAAATTTTGAAAGTCAAATTGGTTAATTGATACGTTTATTTTTTAAATTTTTAATACTTACCACAGCTGTTTCCGCTTCGTAGCCATTTGTGATCCAAGCTTTAGTTCCATTTAAAATCCATGAATTTCCATCAAGTCGAGCATTTGTTGATGCAGCTCCTGCATCACTTCCATTTCCTAAATTATATACAATAATTTATTAATAGTTTTAAAATATTAATTTGAAAAATAACAAACCTGGTTCACTTAATGCAAAACATCCAACTCGGTCGCCATTTGTATAAGGCTTAATAAATTTTTGTTTCTGTTCTTCATTTCCAAATGCATAAATAGGTCCCAAATAAAGAGACTAAAAATTAAAAATTTATATATTTAATATAAATATTTTTATATTTGTATACATTTTTATAGGAATTTTCAATAAAAACATTTAAGTCGATCGCCATTTACAAAAAGTGATAAGTTTTTGATTTTCTTTCTCATTTCACGCATAAACTGTCAAATTTTAAAAACTTAAAGTATTAAAACTTACTTAATCTACAATATTTCAATTTTTTTCATTTTAATAAAGAATTTTATCAAAAAATCTAACTCGATCGCCATTTGCTAAATATATAAATAAATCCCAAAAACAAAAATTAAAAAGTAAAAAAAAAAATTAAAAATTATACATTTCTATTGTTTTTATTACGAAGTTCAAGGTTTGTTTGCTTCTGTTAGTAGTCATGATACATGGGCACAGCAGTTGAAGACAGCACTGTCAAATAGAAACAGTGATGGCTGGTTTCACTTAAAAAATCCCACTAAACTAAACTACTCAGACTACAGTTATAGTGCAGGAAGTCAATCTGTTTTATCAACTAAATAAAAAAGAAACAATTCAAAGTGGGAGGCTTGTTAACTTGCACTTTTCTTCATTTTGTTTGTTTATCCACCAATACATTACATCAGCTGTGACTTTTGTGTATACGAGTGAGAACGGTTTAAAGCAAACAAAAATCGCATCACTACTTCGACCTCTAAAATTCACTTGCAAAGCCCTTACCAAATTTGTACATAAAACTTTCGATCTAAAATTAAAACTAGAAAGTTTGCATTTACATTTTTATTTTTATTTTAACTCAGTAGCAGCATCAACGTAAAACTTTGCTCCGCGTTAAGTAAACAGCTATCATCCCAAATGCACATATGGATATAATGGGAGACGGAAGTATAAAACCTCAAGTCCCTTAACATCTAAGTGTAGCTGCTGTCCAGCGGAGAAAGTGTTATTTTTAATCCTCGGCACCAAACGGTTTGCAAACCAGCACCGGGTTGAATTAACACCTCATCCTAAACATCATCGCTCCGTCTGTTCGCACATGTCTTGTATCAAATTAACACTAAGACCCACTCACACCATTTATACTAGTAAAATACTACGATTTTGAGCACGCGATCGCGAAGAAACCTCAGTTCGTTTAAATATTTTTTTTAATATTCTAAATATTAAAATTTACTTGCATTATTTACTGACATGACGACACCTGTAGATGCACAGCCTCGGCTTATTTCTTCCATTCCGATTGCATATGCTAAGTAGTCTAAACCGGCACCTCCATATTTTTCTGGCATAGTTACTGACATTAATCCTAATTCTCCCAGTTTTTTAATCTGAAATTTGTAAGTGAATAAAATGAAATGAATAAATAAATGTTTTTTTTTTGTTTTTTATTTTTATTATTCACCTGAGCTTTGGGAAATGTGTGTTCTTTATCTAGTTTTCCGGCAATTGGTTTTAATTCACTTTCTGCATAACTTCTACAGGTCTGTCGAAGCATTTCGTGTACTTCTGGTAAATCTATCAAACTCTTATTTGTTGAACAAATTGCTGTTGTGTGATAACCTTCAAAAATGAGATTCATTTTACAGATATGCTTGTTAATAATAATTTTTGTGTAATTATATTAAAATTTTTTATAATTAAGGTACTAGAAGTCATAATTTACCATTTCTAAATAATGATTTAGCTTTTCCTAGCAGTGAAAAGGGTAAATTAGTTGTAAATTTTGCTTGATGAAGTAAACAACACGCCATTTTGTCAAATTATTAAGCCTATGATTTTTGGCACTAGTCGGCGCTTATTAAAAAAAATGTCCCATAATTCTTTGCAGAAGTAGAAGATGAACAGTCGAGAGAAAATATACAGAAAAAACTTATTTAAGATAGTGCTAAAAATAAAAAGATTTGTTTAGTAGTTGTGAAATGTTTTAAATAAAAAGTTAAAAATTAAATAAACAAATTTCGTTTAAAAAAAATGTAATGTTATAATTTTTTCAATTTCAATCTTAATGTGTACTAACTTCTAGTTGTAAGAAAAGCACTATACTTAAGAATGCAAAGCGCATTCGCTCATTAATGCAAAGACATGAGTCCATTTCAAAACTCTTAACACGTTTGTCTTCGACGCATTTCTTCCGGTATTTGCACTTCTTTTAACGAAGTAACTACACTTGTAATTTTCCCGTCGCAGCTTTTCATCAGCCAATCATTCCCAGTATTTTGGCAGCTCTAAAATTCCGCACATAATTTTTAAAAAAAAGAAAAAAAAAGAAAGGAAAACTATGAGGCAGTCGTGTTGTTTATACAGTCAATTAATCACACTACCACAGAGTAATAACGCGCCAAGTAAAGCTGGCAAAATTGCATCCGTAGTTACGACCTGTCGACAGCTTTGCCAAGCTTAAACGTCAAATCCCATGACGTCATGCGTATCTACATCGCTCCCTATTTTCTTCCTCCCGAGTCCTCATCTTGGCACTGCGATAGATGCACAGATTTCTTGCTAAAATATACATTCTAGGTGACAGATTCAACGATTCCTAACGAAAGCTTTTATTTTGTTGACCGTGTTTTTGAAGGAATCTTGCAATTAAATTATTAACTAGATCAGATACTGAGATTACAGTTTAAAATTTATTTACAAGATGAAAACTGATGTCTAGTCTCTTTTGGCACTTAAGCCTAACAATTTCGACAAATAAATTGACTTAACCTAAAAAAAAATAGAAATAAACACAAAATATACAAGTCACAACATTTATTTTTAATAAAAAAATAAATAAATTACACAATAAAATACTGTAATGACAATTTTAAAATGGCTACTCCAAAAGCATCATAATTTTAAAAAAAATTATATTATCACATAAATTTAAAAAGTATTTATATTAAAATTAAAAATATGAATCATAACGACACACATCTGTCCATAGATTTACTTCTCTTACAGCAATATTTTCTTAGTAGAAAGCAGCAGGATTAACTTTAGCTGTCAACACACCTATTCGTATTGACATCTCACCACCCACAGGATGCGCTTCCAAATCCCAGTGACCTCTAGGGTCCAGCAGTTGATGTATGTGTGTGTTACCAACAGTTCCAGCTTCCCAAATCCGCGTTTATTATTACATCCCTTTACACAGTTTGTTTGTAAATTACATTACTCTTAGCACAAGTTCGTTGCTAGCAGAGCAGTCAGTACACAGTACACCCACTGCCCAGATCGGATTTGTCTGTCCTCACTTGCATTCCTTTTGGCCATTTATCACTCTGACAAACGACAAGGATGGGTCCATCAATATCTATAGTGCACTGTTTCACTCTAAAATAAACTTCACCTTGTAATCGAAAACTTTTCGAATGCTTACAAATTTTTATTATCACGTATCTTCTTTCAAAGTCGCAAAAAATTGTTTTAAATAAAAAAAAGAAAAGGAAAAAGGGCCCTAATGGAACAGCTGGCAAATAAATTTTGTTTTAAAATCTACTGAGAATTAGAGAGAGATTTAAAAGCTTTAGATGAAGCTTATTCAAGATGGCAGGAGTGTTTCAACAAGTCATAATATTGTGATAAATTTACTAAGAAATTACAACCTGATAAGAAAATTGTTTTTTAAAAAAGTTGTTTTAATAACTCAAGATGGTTGAATAAACAAACAAAATACATGAGTATTTAATTTTTTTTAAAGAAAAAAAGGTAATAAAAATTTTTAAGTGTATTTACAAGTCATATTACAGTAAATGGTGCATGTGAATATAAATTTTTCAGGTTCCAGTGCTGGTAATGGGACACTTGTGGGTCATGATCCATGGTTACAGTGATACCAAAAGGTGGAGGTCACTGACTCCTGTCGTGCCGTGGAATTCCCGCTGTTTTCTCGTTTTCACAGAGCAGCTCTCAAATACTTTTGCAATCCAAAACGTAGACGAGGGGAAAGTGATCACTTTCTCTAGTTCCAACATCTTTTGATGTATGTGTTGGGTTAAATCCAAAAGAAACACGGAATAGGAAATTAAAATGTCCCTTTTCAACTAAATTCACTTCCGAAAAGTATCAAATTCACATAATTTCAAACACTTTTAGCAAGAGCGTTGTAACAATTAATTTTAATAATAAAGTTACACACTAAAATAAAACAAAATTAAAACAAAATAAAAAAAAAAATTAAAATATCAAAACTAATTTTCTTTATAAATAAAATCAAGTCAGACACGTTATAAAACAAACCTGTCCAACTCCTCCTCATTAAAAACTAAAAATATTCTCGCAATTTATTTCATGTTACATCCCATCTAAGATTTCAATATAAATACAGTCGCTTTATAATTTAATTCCTTTGTCAATGACATGATTAATGGAGTGTGGTGCGGGGAATCTAAATTTAAATTCTGTGCTGTTATCCTGTCACCCAAGTTGACACGCTAAAGGAAGACTCGTGGTGGCAATTAACGACAACAAGGCTCTGCCCCCTACCAAAATTATTGACTAATTAGTGTAGCACAGGACCAACTATGACGCCTCCATGATTGATGATATTGTAGTGAAGCTCAAATCAACTTCATCTCAATCTTATCTCTTCAAAAAGTCTCCCGAAGCTTGTTAAGAACTAAGAAATGGGCAGAGAAATTTTTTTTTCTTCTTCTCGCATAGTCTGAATTTTTATTCGCCTTTTCTCATTTATTTTAAGCAGTTACTTATGGATGCTATAAAGAATGCAAAGGCGCCTCCCTAATTAAGGAGCTCAAAAGATGACAGCAGTAGA
The DNA here is from genome assembly GCA_034687075.1 of Geophilus carpophagus. Lineage (NCBI taxonomy): Eukaryota > Metazoa > Arthropoda > Chilopoda > Geophilomorpha > Geophilidae > Geophilus > Geophilus carpophagus. Next base: position 12,919 of record JAQFZN010000320.1, read on the forward strand.
CAAGTTCCAAGTGTTTTTAATGACTGTGATATATATGAAGATAAAACTGTTTTAGTCGTAGTTTTCTTTTCTTTCTCAAATTCATTTCACCAATTAAATAGTAAATTAATTATTCACGGGGTTGAGAAGAAATAACATTGGCTAAATATAAACTAGACACTTAATTTTCCGTAAATAGTATCAACTGAAACAAGAAGGATAAAAAAAGGAAAAGAAGAAAAAGAATTTACAAAAGAATTCGACAAATAAAATAAATCAAAAATAAAAAATGGGAGAAATAAAAGCGTTTCATATAATATATTGTTAGTCTCCATTTTTTTGCTTTTGTGTAAACTAAAGGAATTTGTCATCAGTTAATCAAAATGATTCAAATCACAGAAAAAGGCGTATAATTTGAAAACACTTTGTCTTTTTTATGATTAAAAAACTGTTTATCAACAGTTCACCTCGCATTGTATTCGTAAGTGTTCGGACGAGCTCTAGTTGCTGCGTATACGTTATTCGTGCCGAATCCTTGATGATATCCAGGAGGACTGGAATACACAGCAGCAGGTGACCTGGAGTAAGGAGATTGGGCATGTGCGCGCGATTTCACAGATGAGTAGGAATTAGCACTTGAGTAGCCGCCGTCATGAGAATACAGTGGGCCGTAATTGCACAAATCTCCCGTATAGGGTTGACCAACTACTGAAAATGGTTGCACGTGTGGATGAAGGGCTGGATTCATCATCCGAGTGAGTAAACCACTTCCGGTTCCTTGTTGATGCTGTTGTTCGTCATCAGCTAAAAAAAATATAAATAAAAATTTATATTTTTATAAATAAATAAATTAATTAAAAATTTAAAAAATATAAATTAATTAATGATTTTTTCTTACTTTTTGAATCTTTAACGTTACAATTTGCATAAGCGGTAGTAGAAGGAACTAGAAGTTGTTGAACTGAACTTGGTCTATGATGATTACGCATCCGTTGCACTGGTTGAAGATGATTTAAAACTTCAACCACACTAAATAAGATAAACAATAAACATTCGTCAAATATTTTCATACAAATAGACGTTGAAACAAAAACATTTTTTTCTCGACATGTCAAAATAAGCAGTTAAATTGCTAGCGAAAACTCTATAAAAGCCCGTAGGTGGGAGCATCCTGGCTGCTAGCTCAATACGGCAACCATTTTTACGACCGTTTTATTTTACTAGATGGTGAATAGATCCAAAATCAACAATTTTTTTTCTTTTAAGTCTTTGTCACTGTTAAATTAGTTGTAGAAAAATTCCTTCAACGACTTGACACAAATGAATAAATTGTTCATTAGCTTCGTGAAAATTGAAATTCAAGTAGATTAACTGGACTTAATTACCATTCATCTGGATCACAATCGCGAAATCCTTTGGCAAATGGATTACTTGCTATCTTCAGTTGAGTTATCTATTTCAACGAAAAAAGAAATAAAAATATAAAAATAAAATAAAAATAAAAATCTAAAAAAAGTGAGGCGCCGAAGAAACCCAGTAAATTAACCGAGAATTGTAAGTTTAAAAATAGTGGAAGGACAAAATAACGATGTAAAAGATGATCCCGGTATCATATCGGATTCGCTCGTGCTGTAATTCCGTTCCTTCCCATTAAAAACGTCAAATGAAATGACAGCGAGGGAGAATCTGTCCCTCTACGCCGTCCCTGCAATACTAGAGCGTAGGCCTAAAACATTTTTCCGGCCGATTTAGTTAGATGACGGACGGGTGAGGAAAGCAATGTCTGCAGCTGGCATCCCAATGGGAATGGGTAATAAAAATTGCAGACTAGAAATTATACACTTAAAAATTTTGTCGTTTAAGTGCATTTCAAAATTTCCAATTACTGCAATAAATTTTTTTCCAAAAATGTTTTTAAATTTAATTTATAAACAACATGGCCGACTGGAAAATGACCGTTAATTATAAATTTCTTTAAAATTTTATTTAAAAACATTTATGAAGTATAAAAATGAGTAAATTTAACTAAAAATGCAGTTGTAGATGCATTTTCGGTCTTTTGATTGCGATTGAATGCGAGTAAACAAATTCTGTCTCCAAATCATTGAAAAATTGCGATTTCAAATTTTAAAATTTGAGTTGTAAATTATTTTGTTCCATAACCGCAATGAGTTTACATTTAAAGTTATGCAATTGTACCAACACCCCCACTACGTGCTAAGGGGAAAGTGAACAGGCCACCAACTGGGCTCCAAACCAAACATCGCCAACACGCGAGAAAGATTTATGGATTAACATCGGCGCCATGTCAGCAGACCCGGCACCAGGGCCGGGCCAAAATGTTCGTGTTGATTCAACACATTCGCAGCAGGTGGATCAAAATTTTAAATAAAAAAAAAATAATAGATAATAAAAATATCGAAATTAAAAAGAAGAAATGTATAAACAAAAATTATATTTAACTTACCCGATGATTTTGGTAAGCCGTTACTGCTGTGAATTTTGTCTCCAGAAAAACGAAAGTTTTGAAGTTTTCCGTATGAGACGCATCTTCTCCTTTTGGATTGATAAAAACCACATGACAGCGCGGCTGGTAACGATGCATCGAATTGAGAATGATCTATAATTGTTTATGTATAAAGTTAATCTAAATTTTGTACAAAGGAAATGTTTAATTCTTTAATTTTTTATTCGTTTCTCTTTTTAACTTTCGTCAATTTAGTAAAACGAAACTGGATATTTTCTAACATAATAAAATAACTTACATGTCCATTATCGTCAAGTTGATTATTCGTTAGTTTTAATTTGTCGAAAGAAATCATTTGTTTCATCCATTGACCACCTTTAGCTGGTGAATCGGGATGAACGTGAATTCGGGGCGGCATATTAGGATCAGCTTTACCCGCTACGACCCAACTCGAACTAAAAGGTGATACGGTTTTTAATCTAATACCTATTGCAATGCAATAAATACGGCAAAACGGAAATTTACCTATGAAATGCATATCGATATCTTTTATCATCTACAGGTACAAAATCCATCATAACAATATATTCAGCCATTGGATCCATTCCAAAAATCTTAACTTGAAAAGTCGGGAACATTCGTCTAAAAATGCAAAATAAATACATTTAAAAAAAATAAACATAAAATGGGAATGATGACTGCAATATGACTACTATACTAATGAGCCATTACAAAAGTCAAGTTTTCACCCTTCATTAAATAACGCCTCTTTCTAACACCATCTGCCTCATCAATTACCCTTCACAATTTTTCATCAATTCAAAAAAATATTTTAAAAAGATATTTAAAAAAAAAAACAAGAAAAATAAAAATTATGAACAGAGAGAGAGAAGGGGGGGATGTTTTGGTTGAAATAATCATATCAGCATAACTGTAATCACATAGCTAACAGGCTCACAGACAAGTGTGTTAACTTTACATTATCCTCCACTTTGTCAAGCAAAGCATAACACAGACCACCACCAGATCTTGTGAACCATTTTTCCCCACATAACCCCCTCTCTACACCCATCCTATAATGTTGTTTGTATAAAGATCTAAAAAACCACTTCTGAACGACCAACATCACTTGCAGATCAATTCTCTAGACTCTTTAAGCACTTGATCACAAACAGATGGAATAATATTTAAAATTGAAATAAGATATTTTTCATATGTGGGATTGTATGTGTGCATAGCTCTGGAAAACACATTTCCCTAATTTTTTTTTTTAAAAAGTGATCTTATACTGGAAAAAAAATAATAGATAGATATATCTGTTTACCTTCCAGCTTTGGTGACTATCATCTCAGTTCCTAGTTCATTGAATTCATCCCAAAGTGCCTTCATCTCAAGTGAAATTGTCACACCCACTAGTTTAGGATGCATAGGTTTTTTCACTGGGGAAATTGAAGATGATAGTGATGTGTTTTTGTTATTGTCATCATCACCATTTTCGTCCACATCTTTGGCCAGACCTCTTTCCTTTGATGTAGTTCGATGGGAATTGGATGTTTGATGCTGATGATCATCTGGATTAAATTGTCCGCTTAAATCTTGAACAACAGTCACTCTACTGGCATTGAGAAGACAAGCTGAAAGAACATAAATTATTTTTTAATATTTAAAAACAAAAAATGTGAATTATTTTTTCTAATATTTTTTATTTATGGTGCAAAAAAGTTACCTTCCATGTCTTTAACTGGTTGTGGAGTTTCGTAAGAAGGTCCCCAGTCATAGCAACAGTCCCGACCTAATCCGGTAGTTGTAGGTCCCACGAAAGAGTCGTGCGGAGAGGGTTCACCCATGAGTGCCGCGATGCTGAAGCCAATTGATCGAGGAAAAGGCGACGAGCAACCGCACTCGCTGTCGTTTTCTTGCAGCTGCTGTCGGCGCATGCCCAAAGATGAACCGATGTTTCTTACATGACGGATGCTGGCGAGAGCTAGAAAAGGGGTTGGGTTATGCAGAGACTCTGCCTCCAAAACTGGTGTTTAACCAATGGGAAATGGTGCTTGATTCTGATTCGCTGGAAGGGAGAGCCAGTAGGAAAGATGAGAACTGAAATGATGATATTGAGATGAGTAAAGGAAAAGTGAAATAGAGGATTTGTAGTTTGATCTGCATTACATGTTTTTAAACATATGGAAGGGATATAGATGTGATGAAAGGTTTGTTTTTAATACATTTATTTACACGCAAGGAAATGTATCTATAAATATTAGTGTATGCGTAAAAATTATACGCAATATAGATTTTTTAAATGAAATTTGTTGGATTTTTTAATAAAAATATAGATTTATTGTATTTTTTAACCAATAGTTAATTATTAATTTGTTAACATTTCTCACTGTTGCTATGATTTACTATTTTAATTTGTAAAAGTAAATTTTTTCACTTCCTTAACGAACTTTTATAAACTTTTTTCTAAGATATTTACAGTGTTATAAATAAAAAATAATTAAAATTTTGCTTTTTTAAATCATGATTTACTTGTATACTCACGTGTTCTCCAGCTCATAAATATTTCAATATTTTAATTAAATCGAAAAAGAAATGAATTTTTGAAATAACTTTGTCCACACAAGCTTTAATTTCATATTTTATTTGCCTACAATCACAAAATGATACACTAATGATTTTAAAAATGATATACAATTGGCTGCTGAATTATTTTTTTTTGCAACAAATTTTCACCAGCACTTTTTCAGTGAGATCAACACAGGACCATACAACTGACTTAATGCAACATCACACATTGCCCTTTATATGCATTATAATCTAATATTTATAATATACGTGTTATAATTTTGTCATTATAATGTAAATATTTATACATAATTATTGAACATAATGCCAAAAAGCATCTCTGATGGCACTTGATTAGTTCCTGATAAGCCAAGAAGTTGAATATATTACAATTGATTTTTAGGCAGAAAATAAATGATACGTTAGAAAATGATATTGAACTTTACGCCTTTTTCTCAAATTAGCCATTTCTGGCTTTAAACAAAACTACTGTCCAAAGCTCAAGTTCTTCCCTCGTTTTGTATCTTATATTTAGAATATATAAGCTAAATCCACTGCAATTCTAATGTCTTATAAAAAATTAAAAAAATTGACAACAAAATTAACATTTATATACAAATATAAAATAAATTAATTTTGAAATTTCAAAAAAAACATTCTAGTTATAAAAAAGGAAATAAATATGCATTTTTGTCTCGAAATTTGATCAGAAATCTGAATTATGAAATGGGAGTTGAGTATCTAAGCCTATTAATATAAATGGAACTTTGAAATGAGCTGAACTTTTGAAATGTTTGAGAAAATAAAAATATTGCCATGCAGTATTTTGAAAAGTAGATACCACACAAACCCACTCTGAAATGCGAGAAAGCAAATAGGAAAATGTTAGAAAATGTTTCTAATAAGTATAATTACAATTTGATTATTTTTCAGGCAACATAGGAAGCAAATGCACACTTATCTTGATATGTTACTTGTGCAATTTGACCCTTTCCTTGAAATTCAGCAGACGATGAATTATGATTAACTATTAATTTGGGTTTACACAACATGCAACACATTATTACAAATTAAAAATTATAGGAACACACTTTTTAGACTTACAATGTGCTTATTTAGCAAAAAGTTGACATTTTTCCTCAATTCAGCTATTAGATAATGAATTATTCAATTAAAAACTTGTAGAGTGTATGTGCATTGTATGTCGAAAAAGTCAGTAGTAACTACAACTTTTTGTACAATATAATATGGAATCAGGTAACAAACACATATTTACATTTTATAAACACTAGGCACATGAAAAAAAAATCACATCAGCCTATAACATAAATTTAGCTTCGTTTTCTTGTTAAAATATCAGCTGGCACTATATTAAATTACTATTTTTTTTTGTTTTTAATCAATCCCTGAAATGACATTCAAAATGCGCAAAAATGTCAAGACTAGAGGCAAAAGCGGATATAAATCTCTTAATACTTGTTAGCACTTCACGAGCAAAGCTGGTGAAAGCAAGAGTCCTAATGGCGTATACATTGAATGAGCTGCAAAATAATTTAAAATTATTACAATTAGTTAAATTAATTATGTATGTTAATAAATTTTTTAGAAAAAATTATTCTAAGAATAAGAAAAAGATATTAAACATTAAAAATAAAAAAAAATTATTTTGGCACATAAAATAAATTGAAATTAATTGAAAAAATAATTGTTGCACACAATTTTTAGTTTTACAATTCATTCAGGTTCATATTGCAGTGTGCTATTACAGGTACTGGGAGGCAAAAATGACCAAAAATGTGATTACAACATCTTTACATGTGGAAAACTGCAACTATTTTTAGTATTACGTACTTGATCAAGATATGTACAAAATGTTAAAAAGGCATGATTAATTTTTTTTGACCACAATTTTTGTCTTTAAGCAGACAAAAAATACATTTTTGTCTTTTTTTTACATACAAATTTTTTTCATTAAAAAAAAATTTAAATATAAGAAAAAATTGTAAAATTAAAGTGAAAACAATGAATGACATTTCAGCTGAATAAGAAAATTAATGAGTAATTACAATTTAATAATAAATTCTAATACTTTGTGTTAAAGTCTCGCATCATTCTCCAGTGAGCATTAAATAAATAACCATAAAAAATTAATACTGCTGAGTGGATACAAAAACCTTAGAAAAAATTTAAGATTTAAAAAATAAAAACATTTTACACATAAACAAAAATGTGGTAATAGCATAAAGCATATTCTCATAATTTACAAACAATAAAAAACCATAAAAATGAATTCGGCAGTGAAAAGCAGGTTGGAATTAAAAAATTAAAAATAGTTTAAAAAAATTATAAAAAAACCAACAAATTACTAAATTAATTAAGTAATTAATCAATAGCACAATAAAAGCAAAGATTTTCATAAAATCCTCTCTTTAAACATGGAACTTTGCACCCAAATGCTCATTCAACGTGACACTTAAGACTACAATCATTATCATTAGTCCGGATAAATATTTTCTTATCTTCATCTTTTAAAGTCCATCTTCCACCTTTTAAATGCTCAGGAAGAGAATAGGCATTTATTAAAGTCTGCAAAAAGGACATGTTAAAAGCCCTTTAATTTATTCTCTCTTCAGCTCCAAAATTCCAGGGGGTTAATTAAAAAAGATCTCATTTAAAATTCCGCTTAACAGACCATCAGTGAGCCATGTTGATAGTCGTCATCATCATCCCCCTGCAGTGGTTGTCAGGCATTACTTTCTTTTAAGTTCTCAAAATAATCCATCAGTTGATCGTAATCCATTCCCATCGTTGCAGCTTCCCATTCCGCATCACTCAGAGTCGCACCAACCGATTTATCTGACCGCCATGTTGCTGCCAATTCAGCTGGAATTACACGAACCCCACGATTTTTAACCAAGGGTGCGAGTTCGTCCGATTTATTCGCATGAGGTGGAACTGGTGGTTTCTGAATAGTAAAGGTCGCTGACCCGTCCATCGGTTTCAGTTCATCATCACGTGCCGTCATTGGAATCGGATTCGACTGAATACGAACGCGACGTTCCGGCAATGGAGGTGGTGTTGATGTGTTGATATCCGAAGAAACGTAAACATCCGTCAAAGGCTGAGCGTCATCTGTAGCTGTATTTGCGGTGACACCAACCGAAGAAATAATCGACTTAACACTGTCATCAGCTTGTGGATTACTCGTTATTCGTATTCCAATATCGGATCCTGGGTACGAAATATTGCTGCTACGATTGCTTGGTGGTTGACTTCCGTTTCCGATATTGTTGCTATGAACACTGTTTCTAGAAGATTGCGAATCGTATCTTGATTTTCTTTGATTTCCGTTTAAATCTGATGGTGGACCAGGTGGTAAAGCAGGAGGTGCGCTTCTACGAGAACCAGTTGAAGCAGACTTTGCACCCGTTTCCAAATTAGCTCTTCCTAACCAAACCCAGTCGTGAGCGTTTGTTACTGACTCTCCGGCACCAGGTGGCATCTGTTTACGACGATATCGTACTGCGTAAACTGCACAACTCACCACAAAGGTGATAATTGCAATGCAAAATATGCCTAAAAGTGCATACATTCCGATTTCTAATGGCGTCAGTCCGAGAGCACGATGAACCGGGTTTTGACGAGCTTGTACAGATGGTTCGTAGAATGATTTCAGATTTTTATTTACTTTTCCTCGCACGCCATCTTCAGCTACAAATAATCGTTGTTTTTTCTCATTTCTAGATCTTCCATTTAACTTGACATTCAAGTCGCTGCCGAAAATTCCATGTTCATCATTTTGCAGTCCTTCACGTCCCCGTAAATCAAAGAAATCGACATCAACATATACATAATTCGATGCTAATGGAGGAGATCTTCTTTTCTGACAAGTTTCAGATAATTCCAAAGTTACTTGAAGCAAATCGCCTTTTCCCTGTCCGATTGCGATAATTCGTGGATGATGTTGCGCCATTTTTGGAGCAAATGCAACAACAGTGTTGTCTAATGTATCAGCAGTTAAATGATAATCGGTTTCGGAAACTTGCGATAACGGTATCACAGATCCATCAGAAAAGCTTAAACGAATATCCAATAAACCTTCCTATAAAAAATAAAAAAAATGCAATAATTATTAAAATATTCACATCGTTATTTTTATGACTCAATTTCACATGTCACAATGAACCGTCCTTCAGTAAGCATAGCAATCGATTAAAGGGAAATGTACGAGATAGCCTTAATCCCACTAAAAGGCATATCTCAATTCAATAGTACCATTTCAAACAGGAAATTACATGTAGCATAGACTAAAACAGTGAGTCATCCCTGAGGGAAAGCAAATTATGGATTAACTCTCCCTCCAGACGCTCTGGCGTCATCAACTGACGACAAGAAATAATAAATTACCATGTCTTTTCTTCCCCCTTCATTTAATCGATATGCTCGTCGTGTACAACCCTTCAAACCCACCTGATATTGAGCCATTAACTTATGTGCTATGGCAGTCTGAGCTACATAAGTATTTGGAAAATCGTCATCTCTTTGAATGGACAACTGAAGCCCTGTTACTACAGTCACTTTGAGAAAATCCAATGAGATTTTATCATTTCCAACGTGTACTTCGTGAGCTCCAATCATACGATGAGTAATTGGTGATAAAACCTAGAAAATAACGTATAATTTATTTATGTTTATTAGAATTAAAAATTTTTATTAATATTTACCTGAATTTCTGTTCTACCAACTGATTGCCCTTGAACAATTTGTCCTTTCAAACTGGCGATTCGAGGATCAGCAACTCGTAATGATCCCTCAACCAAATTTGTAATTCGAAAATATGCTTTTCGATTAATTAGGTACGATTCGCGACCTGAATTATCATCCACAGCGAAAAACCGAGCGTATACATCCACAGATGTTTGTTGAAAACGAAGACGACAACCAGATTTTCCATCTTCGTTGGCATCACTGTCTGGAGTTACGACGTTGTTGCCTTTTAATGCAGTAACTTTGCTAATTCTTCCTCCGCCATTCATAGAAACTGTAACTTTTTTTACTTTGCTAAAAATTAAAAATTAAAAAAAAAATTAAAAATTTGTCTAATGATAATAAAATTTGCATATTTTACTTTCGAGTTGAATTTGGTACTTTCCATCCTTTAATTTGACTTAATTTAGCATCAGCAAGTTGAATGTCCAATGGTAATTCGGGTACCCAGACAGTGAACTGAGCTTGTCCTTTGTATCCTTCGTAGGTCACAATGATTGACGCGTTATGAGATCCTCGTATTTCCGAACCATCCAAATAAACAGATGTGCACGAAGATGACACCTGTCAAATCACCACCAATTTCAGCCATTAATCTTTTCGTGACCCCTGACAAAACTTACTCACCTTTAAAATTGACTCGTCTACAGATTGACAAGTTGAACGCAGGGTCACGTCAGCAACTTTCCCCGCTTGACTTACTATATACACTTTCATTGGATGTGACACTTGTTTTCCATTTAGTAGTGCAGTGTTCATTAATTCCCATGTCTAAAAAATAAAGATAAAAATTAAAATAAATAAATGAATTTTAAAAAAGAAAATATCCCAGAAATCAGAAATTTATGCGAATTTTAAACATTTTCAGTAATTTCTTAAGAAATAGTTTCAAAAATAAACTAAGAAATTCATAGTTGATTTAAACCCGCACATAAATCTTTGATTTTAGGAGATATTTATACTAAAAGAATTCAAAACCTTTGCAATGGGAAGAACAGCTTGAATATCATCTTTTTTAACTTCCAATTGTGATGTCATTTTAATATTATTGTCATCAAAATTATACTGTTCAGCCATACTTGAATCCAAAACATATCGCAAATTCCAAATAATGCGTGCACTGTCGTACAAACTAACATTTTCTTCAACTTCGAAAAGCCAGGAAAAAACCTCTTGAGAACTGTCAATAAAAAATTAGAAAAATAAAACTTTTAAAAATAAAAAAAAATTTAATTTTCACAATTTTTGTGTACACTTTAAAAACATTTCCCCAATAACTAAATTCCCCCTAAAGAATATAATTTTGGATAGAAGCCAATTCTGCACTTCAGAACTTAGGTTTCAGTCATGTGTTAATGAGCACAAAGTAGATCGTCGTTCAAGAATACAAAATGTAAAAAAAGAAGACCCAAAGGGAGACAAAAACGAGCAAGAAAAATTCCTATTCTATATTTGTCTTCTAACAAAAACATCACAAACATTTGGCAGACAGTTATGTAGACAAATTAATGTCTTATTCAACTGCATTAATTTAATTAATGAACAAATTTTATCAAAATAGACCTAAAACGTCTCCTTATCTTTTTATAACCTCTGAACTTAATCATGTAATTAATTCTCAAAAATAAAAAAAAATTAAAAAATTTATCATTCAAAATAGGTGACTCATTTTTAGTCAATAACGTTTTTAAGCCTTGTGTGTGAAAGTCATTGATTTTACCTTTGAAACAAAGTCAAACGCAAATCGATGCATCAAAACTTTTGATATTTTATTTTCCCTAAACGAAAACTGATACGCATAAAATAAAAAGTGCATGCGGGAAAAGAATTCATGTTTATCTTGAAGAAAAAACATATCCTCCCTTGGGCAGAGAAGTGAGGATAAAGAAAGATTTAATACCCATACATAAATCACAGACATGCGCACAACGTCGAGACAGAATGTGGAGGAGTGAAGGGAACCACGGATCAATTTGCCACAGTGGAAACACTGCACGAGATGAGAGGGTGGAGACTATGAGAGGAAGATTGTGGTAGGGACAGGTAGTCTGACGCCTATTCTATCTTCCGGAGGAAATAGTTTAATAGATAAAGAAGTTTCAAATTTTTTTTTTTTGGCGTAAATATTTTTTCAAGTTTTTTATTTTTCTACTAAAAAATAAAAAATTTGAAATTGTATATCAAATTTTTTTTTAAAGAGAAAAAAGTTTTGAAGAAGAGTCTCAATTGACTCAATTTACTTGATATTACAGAAGCCTTTATTGTAAATTCAAAGCACGAAATGCACGCAAATAGAAAATGACTCTTCTCGTCTCTGCCTCATCTTAAGAATAACAAAACTGCACACTGTATAAAATAAAAAAAATTTCAAATAAAAAACATCGATAATATAACGTAATTTCCAAAGTGTAAAATCAATTTGAAAAAATTAGAAACCAAAAATTAAAATAAATTCACTTTTAACGCCATTTTCATTTCAAAAGAAATAAAAACAAAAACAAAAATAAGAATAAAAACATAAAAAATGTATAATTCAAGCGATAAAGCACCAATTCAACATCACCACCTGCTTTCTTCGTGCACCCCCCATTCCCATTTCTAGACCACACATACAGCATGTGAATCAAATCAATACATTAGCCTCAAGTTGCCGGGTGCTTGTTATTGCTTTTTAATGAAAACAATTTCAATTAAACCAAGTAAATGTAAACATTAAGCAATTTGCAATTATCGCCATCCATACCTTTGGGGTAATGTCTCCGGACTTGCCGTATTTGCATCTTTAACGAATGCTGTAACAGTTGCCACAGTTTGCTTTAAATTTGTATCCAATGTAATGGTCCATTTGTCCGGTTGACTTGCTTGTGCTCCTAAAATCTTAACACCATTTCGAACTCGAGCTCTAGAAATTAAAATGAATTAAAATCAAATGAATAAATATTCAAATCACGTCAAAAAATTAACGTTTCATTTCAGCATTAATAAAATAAAACGTTGAAGTAAATTTATAAACCATTAAAAATTCACTAACTCCTATTTAATCTTCAAATGACAAGTTCATTGCATAAAGAAACACGTTAAAATGGCTTAGTCAAGCGATTGATATTGGACGAAATAAATTTCGTTTTGCTCTATACCCAAAGAGGATGGACCCCCTCTCTAAAATCGATTTATATCAGCCGTATTTTTACGATAGGTTCGGATCAACGACGAGAACAGATGCCAAATTTGTAAAACTTGAAATTGCAAACATCTCACAAATATGTCACATGATTTATTTCAAAAATGCTCAAATAAAAACCCTCACTATTCATTCTCCCACCGAAAAAAAACCTATAACAATTTTTTATGAGTATACGAATAAATAAATCTCTCAATGCACATTTGGTATTTTAACTTTAAGCCTACCTACTGTAGGTATTGAATTATTTTGTTCACGTGCATCTAACCCTAAACATCATATCCTAATTACGTTTCACGCTTCTGTTCGCATCGCAATGAATCAAAATACCTTTAATAATTATATTATATATATATATATATATATATAAAATAATTACATGGCTGCCATTATTACAATTTTTGATCGGATGTTACAGATTTCTTCGGTTAATTTTGAAACTTTTAAATAAAAATTCCAAATTGTGCGGATTTTTTTTAATTTTTTGAATAAATCATCAGAAAATATCTTTAAACAGTGTTTCTCCATTAATGATCAATTAAGAATATTTAAGAATATTATTTATTTATTACTTTATATTTTTCTGAATAAAAAAATTCAGCACAGAAAATTTTCTAAACAGCCCACCAAAAAATATTATTACCTTAAAACGAAGACATAAATTGGATATGCAGGATTCGGATACATATAAACCGGTACATAAACCCTCGATCTTGGATAAACGAGTCCTTGTGGAATCAAAATTCGTACAACTTCATCCTGTTTTAATTCTAAATACTGTCCGTGAGCACTGCTCAATGGAATATCCTCTAAACGAGTAGTGGGTTGTGTTGGAATAGTTGGAAACAACGAAGAACATTCACCTTCGCTTAATGCGTACTCTAAATGAACCAAATTTCTCAATTTCACTCCCTGTACTTGATCCAATGGCGGCCACCAATGAGCCGGGATGGTTAATTCGGCCAAACACGTTCCATCTCGCGGTGTGGGCATGCATGTAGTGGTCAATCTTTCACCTTCTCTTTCAGCTACTAAAGTGATACAAACAGTGTGGGGACCGAGTTTCATTACTTTGGCATCACGGCCACCAACTCCCAAATGGAAGAGCACGCGTAAAAGTGGTTGATCTCGTCGTACTTCTTTTGTGACTATGTGAGCACTCACATCCAGCAATGTCGTTCCTTGGAAGCCATTCGAATCGTTCATGTGCAACAGCGTCATAGCTGGCACCGTCTGTTTTGCAGTGAACGGTCCATACGATGATCGAACCATGTTGATTTGAGTGGCATGCAGTACAGTAAACCGGTCTAAATGATGATTAAATTCTGCATCTTCCGGTAATGATTCTCCTTGTAACGGTTTTAGAAAATAACCAGCATCCCAACTCTCGAAACTCACTTCAACGCAATTTGAAATATCTGAAAATAATTTAAATTTGTTTTTTAGTCATTTTTAACTGTCAATAATAAACTCATCGAACAATATCTACACTCTTGTTGATCATTATTTTGCGATATTGGTAATTTATTAAAAGCAAAAGTTTTACCGTTTTTTTGTAATGGCGGATTTGAATTTTGAATTCAAAATATTTTAACCGTTTTTTTTTATATTTTAATTGTTTTTTCTATATCTATATCCTATATTTTATACGTATGATCAGTGTTATCTGCAACCGGTAATTGATCATGTTGTTGTGTTGTCAGCAATTTATTACTTGTAAAAAGGCAGCTAAATTGAACAGTTACTGTTCAAGGCAATTATTAACCATTCTAAAAATGGCCATCGCAAAAATACTAGGTTTTAAAAAAAATACATTTTCGACTTTATACCTTTAGTTTCAAATATATAGTTCAGCTTTAAATATCGTTTACTATTGACCACAATTTCACAACACATCATATAATCACATACTTCCACACAAACAACTTAAATTGAGAAATGTATTTTTAAAAAAATGGCAGTGATAAATTTACAAAGAAAAAAATAAAAATAAATAAAAAATAAAACTCAAATCAATTTTTTTAAATGACCGGAAATCCAAAATGTGGTACACGTCAATGCATTAATCGCATAAATAATAATTAAATAATTAAAAATATTACAAATAATCTCTGCCTTAAATATCATCAATGACGTAATAACAGAACCTTTAAGGATGAAGTAAAGATACGAGACATCATCATCATCATCATCTCACCATTGTTTATATTTCACATATTTTCTCAGTCATTTCCAGCCAATTCATTTCCTAAGAAGAATTTTACAATTTTATTAGCCCACAAAGCCTACATGTACACATTACACGAGCTGGTCGATTTTTTTTGCATGTGTGCTAGAGAACCGAAGTGGCTAATAGAAAAGACATTCGTTTTCGTACCTGTAGAAATGAGTAGCAGGCAAACAATCCCGAACCACGTCCCGATCATCATTTTACACGGGTAAATTGCCATTGATCACTAAAGATGATGTGAATTGATCGTGTATAGCTTGAAATCAAACCGAACCGGTGATGTTTAGAGTCGAAAACACATTATTCTGCTACTTCACAACACGCTATGGAAGCCGACGCAGTCCTGAATCCATCAGCAGGAATGGCCGCTGCACAGTCGTTTCTGTTCTTGTATCACGATGCGAGGACGAATAATGGAAAATTATATTTTGATATAAGCTTGTATTATAAAATATTAATATTTATGGTATTGTAATTATGGCTTATTTTAGCGGTAAAGTTTTTATTTATTATTCTTTAGTTGTATTTTTATTTTATAAAACAAAAAAATTGTGGAACTACTTTTTGAAAGTGGTTTGGAAGTAAGGATATTACAAGTTGCCTTTAAAAGTGATCGGTTGACAATTTTTTTTATTTTTCAGTTTATAGAAAATTATATATTAAAATACAGTAAAAATATTTTTAAAAATAAGCTATTCACATTAAATTATAAGTAAGTACACCATTATTTGAAAATACATAAAAAACTGATTTTCTTATTTTTATTTTCTTTAAGCGGTAAAAATAAATCTGATTAAAAATTAAATTCAATTTTCTAGCGTGTGAAATTGTCACCAAGAGACTTTAAATGTTGCACGTGAAAACGGATGGCCTGTTGTTTAGCCAATTTTTTTATAGCAAAATAACCAACGGGGATCTCAAATAACAAAAAAATCAATAAAATTATATTAGAAGTCCATTCTAAGGGAAGAATTGTCAGCTCTTCGTAAAGTAATAAAAATAACACTACAGCAATTTGAAGAATGCTCAATAACCAGCTCCCAGCTAACTCTGTCACCTGTTTACAAAGAGTAATCAATTTCAACACAACTCACATATATCATATCACTAATGCTTACTCTCTCGCACAAATTTCCAGAATAACCTAAATATAATCGTGTAGATTCCAAAAGAAAACTAGTAAACAAAACGGTTATTTGTACTGTTTTGAATAAAGACGACATGTGATCATACTGCAAAGTAATAATAGTAAATGTTTTATATTTATTTGAATTTATAATTATGATTACCTTAATACTTAATGAGGTAATATTGGAAATAAACCACACTGGAGAATACCATGCGTTAAAATACATTGACATTTGTAGAGGTAAACTGGAAACTACTTCATATCCTTAAAATAAATTTTAAAAAGTTAAAACAAACTGTTATTTTTAAAAAATTTGAATTGAATTTAAAATATACCATATGGTATGGGATTTGCTGTTGCTTTCAAAGCTACAACACTTGCAGATATTCCCGGAAATATAACTTCTGAAACTCGTCTAACTGTCTCCGCCATTCATAATAACAAACAAATACGCTGTTGCTATGGAGATGTTCTTTTCCGGCATGACGTGATGCAAGAAGTTACCGCTATGAGCGCTACTAGTACTGGCTTAGCTTTTAGCGTAACCCTAGTTCTGACGGAAAAATGAATTCCTTATTAACTGCCGAGCGATGTTTCGCTAATCTATACAGAAGTAAGAAAATTTTATATCTACTTTTATATTAATTTTTGGGCTGAGAAAATTCCCTGCCCTTTCTGGACAAATTAGAAAGAGTGTACCAAAATCACTGTAAAGACGAAAACTGTTTCCTCGTACCTAGTAAAATAACTTTACCGTAACTATGTTGGTACCTGAGTTTTATGAACTCAAATTAAAAATATTACGGTGATCAATCATTTGTTAGATAATAATGTTAAATTTAGTTTATAATAATCGAATTAATTGTTGAGAATTAACTAATTCTTGCAATTTTCAGGGTTTCCATGTTGGAATAACGTTCAAGCAGCTTCAGTCAATACAAAAATGTATGAAGTACCACCTAACTTCAAAGGTAATTATTATAACTCAATATTTGTACATCACAAATTATTACATCGCATTAATTAATTTTTTTCTGTACACAGATGTAGAATATCCAGAAAAAAACAAGCTTCCTCACATGGCCAAAGTACCTCTTAATGTGACAGGGAAAAAACAACCAGTATATCCAAAAAGAGCAATTGATATGCGAGGACCAGAATTAATTCATAATAGATTAATCCATAGGCAATTTGGAATTATGGTAAATATAATAAAAATGTTGAAAAATATGAAAACATTAAAATAAAATATTTCTATTACAGGCTTTAACTGGAGGGATGTTATTACACGGCCATTTTGAAGTAATCCGTAATGTAATAAACCGTAAAATGGATGAAAAAACAATGTTTGCAATATGGCGAGTTGATGCACCATGGAAGTCCGTCTCTAAAAAAGTATAAAATTATTATTTTGATCGATTCTGAATTTAAAATCAATCCAAATTTTGATTCCAGAGTCAAGGAAAAAGAATGGGTGGTGGTAAATCTTCAATCCACCACTTCGCGACTCCAGTCAAAGCTGGTAGAATAATAGTAGAAATGGGAGGAGAAACTGAATATAAACTTGTTTGGCGATTACTTGAAGAAATAAAATGGAAACTGCCTTTCCCAGCAGCTGTAATCAGTCAAGAAATTTTAGATAATGAAATAGCAAAGAAAAAACGAAGGGAGTCACAGAATATTAATCCGTTCAATTTTGAATATATGATTAAAAACAATATGGCTGGATGTGATAGATGGGCATCGAAATTTGATAGACTTTGGTTTGGTAAATATCAATAAATAAATAAATAAATCATTGATTCATTTAATTCGTTTATGTATTTGTTGTTTCATTCAACTGTCTACATATTTCAAACAATATTACAGCACTTGCAGTTGCAGCATTTAAACTTTCAACATTGTTAGCTAATGGAATAGTTACTTTAAAACCATTATTATCACTTGCTAATTTATAAGCTTCTTTACTGACTCCAACAGTTTCACCACCGATAACTAAAGCAACATGAGCATCGTGAGAAAATTCTATATTTGTGTATTTATGTGTTGGTAGTGGATTGAAATTATTATTTGATGGTTGATTTTCATCGTCAAATTCTTCAGAAGAATTATTATCGGCTAAAATTACGGATACTGAACCGGGTAGATAATTTTTGACCGATTGCCAGTCGATGTTATTATAAATTGGGATGTGAAAATGCGATCCAGCTGCACCACGTAAAACTTTCGAGTCCCAGACATCAACACAACCTAAATATGAAGAAATGTTTTGATTATTTTTATAAAAATAAAAATAAAATACAAATTATTATTTGTACCTGTTGTTGCTAAAATTTTTTGACAACCAGAAGCAGCAGCACATCTTAAAATAGCACCAAGATTGCCAGGTTCACGAATATTATCACATATTAACGTAACTGGGATTCGTTCTTTAGCTAATGGCAATTTACCTATTTCAGGTTTTTGACATTCAGCTGGAAAAATAGTAATAAAAATAAATTAATCATGTTAAAAGCATGAGAAATATATGTATAGTTTTGTGTATACCGTACCTATTATTCCTGGAGATGTAGATAAGTCGGACCACATTTTTAAGTGGCCAAATGAAACTTTTCGTAAATTAAATTTAGGTAAATTTCGCAATCCTAATTCTGTTAAAGAATCTTCTTTACTAAAATAAATTGCTTCGATTTTTACGCCTGCATCAATTGCATCTTTGATTAAACGTTTGCCTTCTAATAGTATTTTATTTTTCTTATCTCGCATTTTTCTTGATTTCATAAGCGTCATTACTTTCCTTTAAAAAGATAATATGAAATTTAACATTTTATTTAAAATTTTTTTCATAATAAACTCACGTAAAAGCTTTGTCGTCTTCTTTTAATATTTCGTATTCAGGTACATCTACGAATTTAGATGGAATTTTTTCTTTGGGCAAATTGGAGGCTAATGTAACAGTTTTAGCAGGATCCAATTCATCTTTAAACTCCTCGTGCTGTGCATTATGTCTCCAATGAGGGGACTTAAATGGCGAATTAAACCCGTGATTTAAGGCTTCATCTTCATTTAAAACTAGTTTTGGTGTTCGTTTCAAAATTTTTTTAAAATACCTGACGTTATTGTAAGCAAATAAACTTGATGATGATACATAAAACTGAGTCGTTTTTAGGGAAATTTTCTTTAAGGCCGATATTGCCGCCATTTTTAAAGCTAGTGCAGGTTTTCAGAAAAGGTGGTATGATCATATCACTAACATGAGAAGTAAAAACATTGATTTTGAATCTACCAATTTTGATTAAGAAATATTGTGACTACAATATTGATATTGAATCTATCACTTTTTGATTTAGAAATGTTGTGAATACAAAAGGCATTTCTGTATTTGGATTACTTTTATCCTAATTTTATTATAAATTTTCAAAGAATTTTAAACATTTACTATCAACTGTCGCATTTCAATTAAATTCTCATGAATTAAACGCTTAATTAGTGTTAATAATTTATTTATGCAATTGTCTACAAATTTCAAATAACATTACAGCACTCATTGTTACAGAATTAAGATTGACAACAGACTGATCTGTTGAAAAATTAACTAAAAATCCACTATTTTCGTGAGCTAATTTATAGGCGGCAGCACTGAGCCCATCAGTATCCCCTCCTACAACCAAAACCACATGAGCATCCTGCAAAAAACCAATGTCTGAATATTTGTATGAAGGTAGAGGCGTCATCTCGTATTCTTTTAATTTTTCTAGAGTAGTCGCACTTTGAAATCTTCCATCACTTAATTTTTTTACAGTGTCTAATTGATTCAGTAAGCCATATTGTTGCTTACGTTCAGTGATTTTAATTTTTCTTAATCTCCTTTTAATTGATTTTGCTCTCATTTTTTCATCAAGAATGTTTTCATTAGTTAAAATCACAGAAAACGATTGAGGTAGATAATTTCTAATCAATGACCAATGAATACTATTGTGTATAGGAATATGGAAATGAGATCCATGTCCATGTCGTAGTACTTTAGGATCCCAAACATCTAAAGAACCTGAAAAATAAATAAATAAAATTATTATAAAACAGTAAAACAGAGAGAAATAAAATTTAACCTGATGTGGCAATAACTTTCTCACAACCGGCTCCTGCTGCACATCTAATAATTGTTCCTAGATTTTCTGATTCTTTTATATTATCACAAATAACTGTGACAGGAATTTGTCGTTCAGGAAATAACGAATTTTTTAAATTGGGTGCTTTGCACACAGCTGTAAAAAAATATTTTTTTCAATTTAAAAATTTTCAAGTTAAATATTAAAATGTACCCATTATTCCCGGACAAGAT
This sequence comes from Geophilus carpophagus, assembly GCA_034687075.1. Lineage (NCBI taxonomy): Eukaryota > Metazoa > Arthropoda > Chilopoda > Geophilomorpha > Geophilidae > Geophilus > Geophilus carpophagus. The sequence continues at coordinate 33,582 of JAQFZN010000320.1, forward strand.
GCCATATCTGACCACAGATTTAAATCCTTCGTTGAAACCCTTTGAATTTTTAGATCATTCAGTTTTTTTAAATTTAATCCCGTTAAAGTATCTTCACTGTTGAAATAAATATTTTCAATGGAAACACCAGAAAGAATTGCATCTTTAATGAGGTGTCTGCCTTCTAAAAGGATTTTCTTATTCCTCTCTCGCTCGATTCTCGATTTCACTATCAACATTTGTCGCCTTTGTATTGAAAATAAGATTATTATAAAATGTGTATTTAAAAAATTAGAGATCAAACTTACGAAAAGGTTTCAATTTTTTTATCATCATCTAATTTTTCAAAATCCGGTACATCTGAGTATTTCGATATGTATTTACCATTCCTGAATCTTGATTTCACTACCACAGGTTCTTCACTTTTTATTTTAAATCTATTTTTTAAAACCTTTCCTTTTAATTGATTCCCATACTGCCTGACATTCAATTTTGGTTGTAAAAAAGACAGGCATGTTTTCAAGGTGATGGCAGCCATTTTCAACTTCAATAAAACGTGATACTAATAAAATAACTTAACAAGAAACGAAACGTGCACGAAATATTTGTACTACCGTCATTCAACTGTTTCACAGCAGATAAAAATAACTTTAATACAGATTCCAATAAAATTTTAGTGTGAACTAACCTTTAGGCTAAACACTTAAAATTTATACTTAATTTGCCAAGTCACTGGTAATTTCACACGTTCAGTTTACCCATAATGATGGTGCTAAAGGAGCACAGAATAGATAGGTTTTGACAGGGTAAATATTGATTCTTTGATAAGAGACTTCAACATAATTCTTTTTAGCTTTAAAATATACTTAAAAATATAAATATGAGTACCAGAAAAGCGCTTCATTTTGCATTTAAAATTGGAAACCGTCCACAGGCAATTAAATTTTTTAAAGAAATTCTTGGCGGTCTAAGGAAGAAGCTGCTCTTGAACAGAATAGAAAAATGCAACGACAGCTGAGAGAACTAAAGGAAGATTACTCGGAAATGCAACAAAAAGAAAACGAAATTATTCAAAGAAAAAAAGAAATGGTGATTTTTCTATAATAATTTTATTTCTTGTTGTTTTTAATTAATTTTATTTATATGCTTTTAGGAAATGACTGCTGAAAATTTGGAAACTGAAAATCAGTCACTTAAATCAGATTTGAAATTAGCTCATAAAAGAATTCATGATTTACAAACGGCAATGACAGAGAACCTAGGCAGCGATAATTCGTCCGATAGGTACATTAAACAAATTAAATTTTAATGTTACTTTTCTAACTGAATGATTTTTATAACAGTGGTTCTGAAAGCGACAGTGATTCCAGTTTAGAAGCATTTTCGTTGAGCAGTCACATGCAATCGAGGCATTTGCGATCA
>JAQFZN010000321.1:0-34939 GCA_034687075.1 Geophilus carpophagus
ATGTGGATAAATGCTTTATGTTAATTGCAATGCATGTAGATGATTTAATTTCTGTAGCTAGTAGTACAGAGTTTAAAAAAAAGCATTACAGGGACTTCGCAGTTCTTTGTGTGGTAAATGACCATTGTTGATTTGTAATATTTTAATACTATGCACGAGAGAAATGTTCTAATGCACGTGCCGCGCGCAATACGAGTTGTAATAATAGCATCAACGCAAGTGTACCTCACTCTCTTGTAGTCATCTGTAAATGCAAAAACCACGAGTAGCTGGTTCTACCTTTCATGTAAAGGACATAGTCTTACTCAAACGTTTATCAAGTGAATAAACACTGTTCTAGTTTCTTAATGTTCAACCAGGCCGTCCCTTTATTTTCCTCAAGTGGTAGCAGAGGATGGTTCTGCGTGTTGAATATTAGAAAGAGCAACTAAACAGTCAATAGTAGGCAATGAGGAAGAGAAAAAAGGAAGAAAAACAAGAATTGAAGAACCAAAACGAGGAGCTGGAAAAAAAACCCAAAAAAAATTTTTGAATTCCAATTTCAAAAATAGAACGAGAAAAAGGCATAATAACAAGGAGAAATAGAACAAAAAAAAATATACAAATAACAATGACCGAGGAGGAAAAAAGAACCCATGCTATTTCTTTGTTAAAGGACAACAATTACAAGCATTGGAAAGTTCTCATGGAGGCCTACCTGGAAAGGCGGGAAGTCTTTGAATTGGCAATTGAGAACGAGAAACCTGTAAAACCCCAAAACGAGGCTGCGGCAGATTACACGGCAAAATTGGAAATTTACAACAAATGGAAAGTAGCCAACGCTAAAGCATTGTGGTATATAATGGAATATCTGTCATCTGCCAATCAAGATCTATACGAGGATGGGAAAATGCCAAGGTCGTATGGGACGACTTAAAAGCGAGAATGCAAAAGGAAACAAATAAAGAAATAACTTTAGCAATTGAGAAATTGACCCATATCACCATGAAGCAACAGGAGTCAATCAGCCAATATTTTGAGCGAGCACAAAATTTGAGGCAAAAATGCGACAAGAAAAAGGAGAAAATAACAGATGCTGTATTATTGCATTTCATAATACGTGGGCTAAGAAAAAAATTTGCAGCCACAAAAATACATTTAGTTACGTAAAATTAACATTAAATGAAGCCAGACAGGGTCTAATGATCGAAGAGACCAATAGGAAACAAAATCTCCAAAATAATACTTACAGCCAATCACGTGACAGCAACTACACATTTGCCATTAACCGTGCGAGAACGATGGCGGACAGACGCAAGCAATGTCACCACTGTGGGGAAATTGGCCATTGGAAATACCAATGCAAGAAAGGCCCAAAATGTTTTGAGTGTGGCCAATACGGCCATCGAGGAGCAGAATGTGAAATTCGCTTAAAGAAATATAAAGCAGCCGAGGAAAGAAGTAAAAATCGAGGAGCAATACCTAAAAATTAAGATGGCGCCGGTCAGTGGAAATCGAGAGTAACGCGTGGATCAGAGAAACGGTCAGCTTTGGTGAGTGAAACCGAACATTTTAATTATGGGCAAGCATACGAGGAGCCGTGGGACTTAAATTGGGAGAAAGAACCAAAAATTTCACGAGAAATAGAAGTTTATTTGAACAGATTTTTATTGATAGCAATAATGGAAAAGGCATAAATCCGCGTGGTCGAACGCCACGTGATGCGGTACAAATAGTTGGAAATTACGACGGAGAGATTGACAATCGTGACCCGAACAGGATTGTTAAAACAAATTATTTGAAAGATGGAACGAAAAAAATAATTTTTGCCAATGGTGATTGGCGTTACGAATTAGCGCACGAGCCGTTCCAAGAAACAAAGAAGAAAGTTAGTGCAAATTGGTTTAAGCCTGGAAATAAGGACAATATAAATTACGAGAAGGAACGTGGAAGACAGGAAGATAATTTAGAGCCAGAATGTTGGGACTTTGACGGTGTGGACACCTACGAAACCAACATTGTTAAAAATATTCGTATAGAGGACATGAACATTCCTAGTCCTAAAAGGAAGAACGAGGAGGATGAATTCACGCGGTATAAAGCTAATTTAACTGATGATGAGATCAGAGAGCAAATTCATAAAGATTTTGCAAGTGTTGCTAATATTACATCCGAAATACCCGAGAAAACACCCGAGAAGCAGGAAAAACATAATAGAAGCACAATATTACAAGTAGGGTATTTTAGTGATAAAAAACCATTTTATTTGCTTAAAGGAGGCCGTGATGTGCACTATGACCTATTAGATGAGAACGAGGAAATAATAAGCATTAAAATGCAAGAATTTCATTACACCGAGGACATTAATGCTAAGCCTAAAAAGCTTAAAGGAATGGAACGTGCCGATACACCTTTTCCTGTAATTGGACATATTCGACAATTGAGACAAGCTGTGGCTGAGGATTGTGAGCAGTATCGTGATCTCCCATCCCAGGAAGAAACACCTGTAACAGAAAATGTCGAGGAAATTCAGCAAAACGAAAACGAGGCTGAAATTCAAGCAGTTCGAAATCCGGACGAAATCGACATTGATTATAAAAACAAGGACGATGTAGTAGAGAACGAGGACGCTGAAAATTTCAATATTAATAATATTCATAATATTCTGTGTACATGTAATGAGTGTGAAAATTATTGTTTGAAAAAATTGGAATTAATAAATAAAAATCGAGATCAGCCAGCGGCCATGATCACCGAGGAGAGACAACGCGACACCGAAGAAGACCAGCAAGAAACTGAAGGAGAAGAAACTACAGATGAAGACTATGATATGGAAGTAGAGCATAACAACTGTATGGTAGGAAATAATTATTTTAAAAATTCTTTATTAAATAAGTGTAAAAAAAACAAGGTAAACAAAATTGTCGATAATGATAATTATTTACACATACGTTGGAATGTGGACTCAGGAGCCACTAACCACATTACAAATAGAGTAGACTTAATTAGTGAATTAGTTAAAAGAAAACAAATTATTTATACGGCAGGAAACCCAATATATAGTCAAGGTATAGGAGATATAACACTTAAGCATGAGAAAGGAATAACTGACTTAAGTAAAATTTTAGTTGTTACAACTTGCGGTGAGAACTTGTTATCCGTTCCAAGAATTACTAAATATGGTTATATATGTGTGTTCCTCGAAAAGGAAGTCTTTATTTTAGACAAAACTAATTGTTATTTAAAAATATATGACTATTTGTTACGCGGTAACCGAGAAGGTAATAAATACCTAGTGGACACTCATGTAAAATTAAATGAGAGCACATATGTTACGTGCGACAATCTAAATATGTTCCACCTTAGAATGGGCCACATCAATTGTAAAAAACTAAAGCTAATGCATGATGAGATAATGGTACGAGGCCTTGAAAAGATTGATTTTGACAAATTGAATTGCTGGTATAAAGTGTACTACATGTTTACGTGGTAAAATGAAACGTTGTAAACACAAACGTTTGTCCAAAAGAAGTTCAGAAAATATAGGAGAACTAATACACGTAGATTTAGTGGGACCTTTAGAACCAACAACAATAGATAACGAGAAATACATTTTAATAATGGTGGACGACTTTAGTCGTAAAATTTTTTACGCTTTAATGAGAACTAAAGCACAAACTCCTGAGCTTATAAAGCAAAGACTTGAAGCCATTGAAACCTTTACAGGCAATAGGGTAAAAGTATTAAGAAGTGATAACGGGGGCAAATTCGTTAATCATAGATTAGATGAATATTTAACGCGAAAAGGGATAAAACACGAGCTTACTGTTCCTTACCACCCTCAAATGAATGGAGTGGCCGAAAAGGCAAATCAGGAAATAACCCGGATAATGAGAACAATACTAATTGGCTCATGTTTACCAAAAATATATTGGGGAGAGGCACTCAATTGTGCAGTGAGAATAAAAAACCTAAGTCATTCGAGAACACATGACAAAACACCAGAGGGTATTTGGACAAATAGAACACAAGTATAAACTTTCTAAGAAGGTTTGGATGTATAGCCATTGTTCACACAATGGGTAATAAAGTACTCCCAAGGGGAGAACTTGGAATTTTTATGGGATATCCAATAAACAAAAAGGGATATAGGATATTGATATTAAAAGATAACAGAATCGGCGAATACTATGATGTAGAGTTCATAGAAAACAAATTAGGTTATAAATACCTGGAAAACATAGAAGAGGATAACAACAAAGACGAGATAAGTGACTTAAACTCAATTATAGAAAGTGAAAGTTTTATTTCTGAAAACAATTTTTCAGAAAAAGAGGAGGTCGGGGAGGATCAGGAGGATCCGATAAATTTAAATTTAGACAATAATGAACCTTTAGTTCAAGAACTTAGAGGGGAAACCGATCAAGTAATTGAGGAGCCTGTTAATATAGACGAAGAACATCCTAATGGTGAAAGACAATTACATACACGAGGTAGACGTCTAGGACACATGAGAGCCGTGATAGAAGTTCAAAGACAGTTAGAACGCGAACAGAGAGAGAAAGATTTAGCTGAGACAAGCGTGAGACGATCTCAAAGAATACGAGACAAAACGTTATTAGCAAGTAACTTGATTATTCCTAATACATATGAGGAAGTGTTAAATAGCCCACAAAAAGAACAGTGGATAAGAGCGATTGAGGATGAGTTGAAAGATATGGAGAGGTTAAAAGTTTGGACATTGAAAAAATTACCACAGGGCATTAAGCCAGTAAAATCAAAGTGGGTTTTCCGAATTAAACCCGCGGTAAACGGAGAAGTTGAGAGGTTTAAAGCACGACTCGTTGCAGTCGGCTGCTCTCAGAAATATGGTGAGACTTATGAGGAAACCTTTTCACCTGTTGCGAGAACAGAGACTATAAGACTTTTATTAGCGATAGCAATACAATACAAGGCTAAGATCAGATTACATGACGTCAAAACAGCTTATTTGAATGGGATACTAAAGGAGGAAGTATGGATGAGACAACCACCAGGTTTTGACAAGGATAAGACTATGGGTTGCAAGCTAAATAGATCTATATATGGATTGAAACAATCCGGTAGAAATTGGCACGAGCGACTGGACAGTATATTGTTAAATGCCAACTTTAGTAAAAGTAAAGATGATGAATGTCTTTATTATGTTATTGAAAATAATAACTGGGTATACTTAGCTATTCATGTAGATGATTGTACAACAATATATAACAGCGATGAGCTTGAGAGAAAAGTAATAGATTTAATAAAAAGAGACTTAATATTAACTACTAAAGAAAATCCTAGTCAGATATTAGGAATGGAGATCAAATACAACGAGGGGAACATTATTTTACATCAAAGCGCTTACATTAAAAACCTGTTAGCGAAATATGAGATGACTGATTGCAATATATGCAAAGGTGTAAGCGATGTAAACCAAAACATAGATGAGTGCGAGGATAGTGCAAACTTTGATAGTAATGAATATCAGCAATTGATGAGATCATTGCAATATTTAGCGGTTCACACGAGGCCAGATATAGCACACACGTTGAGTAACCTGGCAAGATATAATAATAGCCCGAGATTAATGCATTACGAGGCATTAAAACGCGTACTAAGATATTTAAAGAGAACGATGGAGTTAGGACTTAAATACGAGAGATCAGAAACTATCAAACTAATAAGTTATTGTGACGCGTCACAGGACCGCACAGTTGACAGTAGAGGATTTAACGGTTTCATGCTTTTCTTTGGCAAAAGTCTAATTAATTGGAGGAGTAAAAAACAAACAATTATCGCGATGAGTTCCACAGAAGCCGAACTCGATGCTTTGACAGAGTTAACCAAAGAAATTCTTTGGACAAATGACTTGTGTAAAGAAATTTTGCAAATTGATAATATTGAAAAGTGTATTTATTGTGATAATATGAATGTGATAAAAATGTTGAGAGAAGGTACACAAAAATTGCGTACCAAATATTTGAGCAGACGCATAAATTATTGTAAACATAATTTAATTAATTTTAATATCGTTTTAGATTATGTAAGCGGCGTAACCAACCCGGCGGATATACTGACAAAAGCTGTGTCAGGAAGACTAATGAAAAATGTAATCGAGAATTTTATGTTTTAAATGTTTATCAATATTTTATGTAAGAGTTTTTTAAATTATCCCAAATGAGGGGAATTTGTGGTAAATGACCATTGTTGATTTAAGATACTTTAATTGTTATGCACGAGAAAAATGTTCTATAACACGCGCAGCGCGTAATACGAGTTGTATTAATGACATAAACGCGATTGTATGTCACTTGCGCCTTTGTACTTGTAACGCGAGAACCACAAGTAGTTGGTTCTACCTTTTATGTAAAGGACAAAGTCCTATTCAAATGTTTATCAACTGAATAAACACTGTTCTAGTTTCTTAATGTTCAACCAGGCCGTCTCTTATTATTTTCCCACAGGTAGAAGGAGTCGGTGAGAGACAGACTCTAGAGTGAGAGAGAGAGGAAAAGACCCAGTCAACACTGGTCCTAACCAACCCCAGCAGAGGCACCAAGCTGCCAGACAGCTGCCCCAGAGACATAGCCATGGGATAGGTACTTCTCTGGCTACCTCTGCTTTCAGGCTATCATGGCTGTTGCCCGGGGCAACAGTCATGGTGAGGCATAGGGAGGCACCGGCACTAAGGTGGGATGCATCCCCGCATCCCCGGCACACCAGAAATACCCCTAGACACCAATAAAGGCCGTCAACCATAACATCAGTGTCAGGTGTGTCCTCCTTTCCCTGTGATCGGCGCATCCTCCGCCTGGTTTAAGCCCCAAGTTAGGCCAGGTGCAGGACAACCCAATCACAAGTTTTTGTTTGTATTTCCGCCTACCCAATCTATTTTTCTTTTTATAATTACTAATGATGCAAATATTATATTAAAAAATAGCATTTCCTATACAAATTACAAAATTAGGCAATTAAAATTATTTACAAAGTCAGATCAGAAAAACAAACCTAAAAATCAAAATCTAAAATTTTGTTATCAGTGGGCAAATTTAATCTATATTTTGCATTATTTTGTCTATGCATCAGTTTAGTACTACATCAGTTTAAAATATCAAACTTTAACATTATTTTAATTTAAAATATTAAAAAATTTGTACTGTATTATAGTTTAACTCACTTCTACACAGGAAATGTTTTCAACCTTGAAATTGCAATAGTGAATACTCCTACTAGGGAAACTCGTGTTCTCTTGTTCACTATTCACTGAAAAAAATCGCATTTAATATAATAGTGAAACTAAAACTAATCACAACAACATACAGCAGAAATTTTCTGACAAATTTCAAGATTAGACTTTAAGAAAATTCCATTACTCACGTGTGCAAATTTAATAATGAATTCCTTAAATGTAAGTGACTTATTACGTTACCTTTAATAAAATATTTTAATTCCTAAATATCGTTTCTTATTTTTTTTAAAAAGACGGTTGAAACAGAACGTAGCGAGAAACTTGAAAAATTCCGCCAACAAAAACTGGACACGGATGTAGTGCTGAAATGCCAAGGAGGAACCGTGCATGCTCACAGACTTATTTTAATGAGTGCTTGCCCATATTTCGAGAAAATGTTTTCTACCGACATGTTGGAAAAAAAATTGGGACGGGTTCATTTTAAAATGTTTTCGTGCCAAGCAATCGATGTCATTGTCCAATACTTATACACATTGCAACTCCCAAATGATCTTTCTGCTAATTACAAATTTCTGATAGATTTAATTGAAACTTGTCATATGATGGAAATTCCGAATTTACTCGCTCATGCTTGGACTAGAGGAATCAAGAGTGTAACTATTAAAACTTTTCCTGAGTATTGCAGTAAGATTAAACTTAGAAAAAAACTCTGATCTTTTGGAATTTATTACAAAAAATATCGAAACACTTACTGAAAGTGAAATCATCCAAGTGTTTACCGAAAGCGAAATGGCCGAGATAATTGAGTCGATTATTCACCTTAGTCAAGAAGATTATTGTTTTAATTGTATTGAATTAATTTTTCAATGGAGATGTAATGATGAAAGGGAGCAATCTTGTGCTAGATTGTTAGAAAAAATTGATACTAAATGTTTAGATAATAAACAGTTTCATCGATTCTTAGAAATGAATCAGGGAGATGAAAAACAAAAAACTGTTAATTCGGTTATTATTGATCAAACTATAAAACGATTAACTAGTTGGTTCGAATCGTATAAATTAGCTTTCGATACGATTCTTGATAATTGCAACAAATCATGCCTGCATCCAATGTGTAAAGCAAAGTTGGCTTTACGCGATATAAAATTGCTATGCGAAGATACGAGTATGTCTGCTGAATTTATATCCAGTAGCAGATTCAGAGGATGACGATGGGGTTAGGGCGATCGCCGCCCCCTTGCTCCCACCTCTACCCTACCGGTACCCCGTCCATACCCTGCCCTTACCCGGCCCGTACCCCGTCTCTAGGAGCGTAATATCCAAAAGGGGCATAAGGCGTGGGTTTCAGGCCTCATAAATCTAGGGGCCTCAAAATTCACATCTGAAAATTCAAACCTAAAAAAATAAAAAAATAAATAATAATAATAATTAGAGGAGGCCTACGAATTGGATTGCACCTCAGGCCTCTCAAGTGCTAAATCCGCCACTGCCCATTCATACTCAGCCTTTAACTCAGCCTTTAAAATTTTAATGTAACACCAGATTATACAGATGTTTGTGGGCCAATGAGAACATCATCTTAAGGAAGAGCAAAATACTTTGCCACATTTACAGACGATTTTTCAAGATAGACCAAAGTATACTTTATGAAGCACAAAAGTGAAATCCTAGAAAAATTTAAAGTCTTCAATGTTGAATCTGAAAACTTCATTGGAAAGAAAATTAAAATGATACAATCAGATAATGGAAAAGGATACATCAATCAAAAATTTGATAATTACTTGAAGAAGAATGGTATCTCGCACAGGCTAACAGTTGAATATACTCCAGAACAGAATGACATTGCAGAGAGAAAAAATAAAACACTTGTTAAAATGGCACGTTGCAATATGATTCAATCTGGATTGCCACCAACTTTTTGGGCAGAAGCTGTAGCAACTGCGTGTTACATAAGGCCAGGAGCAAATGGAAGCGTACTGGGCATGCATGGCTTGAAAATCGAGGTCAAGCGTAGCTTTCAAGCGTAGAAGCAGGTTTTTCATGCTTGGGAGCAGGATCAAACCCCTTTTGATTCTCAAGCATGTTACACTTGTGGGAATCAAAATCCAAGATGGCGGATAGGTTTCTCTATACTACCCAATCTAACCACATTTATGGTTGCATCAAGAAAATAATAAGTATTCTTATAAAACTTTTTAGCTGATATTATTAATATTATTTGCAACTTCTTTTGCTAATAATTAAAAGTAAGTTTTGTGACTAAAAATAAAAAAAATTTCAAATTTATTTTTTTTTTTACATTTTTGTATACCACTTTTTGGCGGCAACCAATTTTGTTTCTTGCAACACCTGACTTGAGACAGCATGGCACCACACTGGACAATTCCTAGGAGAAGTTATTTGTAGTTTTTTACAAAGATAAATGAATTAATTTATAAATCTAAATAAATCTTAAATTAAGAAAATGTTTTATATTAAAAAGATATTTTTTAAATAAACTAAAAAAAATTAAATATTTATACAGGAAGTTATATCTGAGCATGCTCAGTGTGGAATTTGAGCATGCCATGTATGCCTTCATTTGTTCCGGGAAGCAACTTTTTGGCACTTAAAAAAGCTAAGCACAGAACTATGCATGCCTGGTACGCCTCCATTTGCTCCAGGCCTAAGAAATTGATGCTCATCAAGATCAATAAGTGGTGAAACTCCATTCAAAATCTGGACAAGCAAAACTCCAACTGCAAGTCATTTCAAGATTTTCGTTTCCAAAGCATATGCACTAAATAAAGCTCCTGGAAAAGGAAAGTTTCAACCAAGATCAAAAGAGTGTATTTTTGTAGGCTATGAAGAAATGTCTAAGGCTTATCAATTGTGGTCAATCCATGAACAAAAAATAATAAGAAGTTGAGATGTAAATTTTATAGGAATTGAAAACAAAAATATTCGAGATAATTTTGATGAAAAACTCTTTCCATTATCTATTGAAAAAAGCTAACAAAAAACTTGTAACAGCAAGTGAAGAATCCGAATCCAAAAAAGAAGAAACAAAAATCTTTGACAAAAGCATTGATAGCAATGGTAACAGTGAATCAACAAGTAGCAACAACACTCCATGTTTTAAATGTTCTAAAGGTAGACCCAAACTTCAAAAAACTGGAAAAAAAGGAAGACCTCGAAAAATCTATCAGTTTGTAAATGAAGAGACAGCACAATTAATCTCACATGGTGACCCAACCTCAGAGAGAGAAGCTTTAAATAGCATTAAATGGAAGCAATCAATGAAGGAAGAACACCAAAAACTGTTAAAGAACAAAATATGGGATATTGTCCAACGATTAGGGATTGCAATATCGAAATCCGAAATCCCGGAATTCCGAGATTCGGAGCCATTTTCACACTAGTGGAATTCCGATATCAGGATTTTTAATATCGATATTGAGGGGACAATAAAGTGTTTTCCTATTGGTCCACCGATAATGACATGTATATTATTATAGTATATAAATAGATGATATGATTTAATCACAAGGGACTGCGATTTATGATGAAATAATACTTTTATGAATTTTTATAGTTATGGCAACAAATAAAGAAAAGTTTTTTGAGGTTGATCAAGGGAATTTAAAATGCAACCCAGTATGGCTACATTTTTTAAGAAACCAATCAAAGCAACTTGCACAATGCAAGAAGTGTAGTATTATAATCAAGACAACAGGAAGTTCAACTACAGGGCTGCATACACATCTCTGTACTAAACACGATCTAAACATTTTAAAACGTCAATCTGAACAAACTTCAATTAATTCAGAAGCAGATCCAAGTTCTTATGACAAGACAGGCAAAATAACAAACTTTTTTGCTTTGAAACATGATGACACACTTTTTTGTCATTAAAAAATAATAAATAATAAATTAATTTTTAATATATTTTTTTTAATCATTATTTAAATTCCGATATCAATATTGGAATTTTGATACTGATATTTTCCAATATTGAAATATCGGAATTTAAATTTGCAGTCTATATTGCAATCACTAGTTGTATGTGTCTTTAAAACATGATAGTACATCAAGAAACTATAGTAGAACCTTGATTATTTGGAATAACTGGGGGCCAAGGCACTCTAGATAACGAAAAAACTTGGATAATCAGAGTATAAACTTTGATGCAAAGACACACATATGCTATATTTATTAAATAAAATTTATATCTTTTCTAGTAATAGATTACATTCACCCTGTTCTTTTAATGATAGCACAGCACATTTTATTTACTTTAGGTCAAGCTCTAAAAATAAATTATTTTACAACAATCACTGAGTGGTCATTCAAATGACGTATTTGTTAGTTTTTGCAATGCAGATGATCGAAAATTCGGACAATCGAGATTCTACTGTACATTTTCCAGCATACATTTACATTTACATAATGGCAGAATGATAATACTAAGAATGCACTAACACTTGGCCAAGTATGAAAAGATTTGGCCAAGTTTATACCCAGCTAACATTAAATTGGGCTAATATTGGGCCAATATTGGTTATCATGATTATTGAATGGCCAATATATGTATATTTAACCAATATCTAGCCAATATTGGCAGGGCAATATATGATCAATATTGTGATGCTAATATCCAGCCAATATTGGCAGGCCAATATTTACCCAATGTAAACCATTATTTGTTAATTTTCAAAATGATTTTTTGTTTCATTTGTGCTCTACTGCAGATCTACTATTTATTATGTAAGAAATAAATAAGATATGCTTTATTAAATTAGTAAATATAATCATAATACAAAATTAATGTAAAATAAAATTAAAATATTAATTGATTGATTCTCACATCATTCAAGTAACAGTCAACCCATTGAAAGGATGTGATTATAAAGCATACTTCACTTTTAAAGAAATTAATTATAAATTCTAATAATATCTTTATTTTTAAAAAATTTAACATTTCTGTATTTTATTGAAGTGTTACCAAGTTACAGTGACAAGTAATATATTAATGGTCAATCTTGACAAGGCATTATACCTTCAACATATAAGAACCACACACTTTCACTTTAATCTACCTTCCAGCAGCAGAAAACATCATTAGTTGGTATTGTATTTGAAGATGTAAAATATTGGTTTTTTATACTTAGCTTCAACTGTAGAATTGTTTGTTTAACAATAGGTATTAATGACATTTGAAATGTATACAAAACAAGTAAAAAGAGGGGAAAAAAATAAAAATGAAAAGAGAATGAGAAAACATGAAGCAGACTGAGGGTTTCAATACAGGACAAACCATTTTATATTCAAGGGATGATAACAAAAATTTTTCCAGAAATCGAAACTTAAAACTGGCTTTGGGGTGTTATTCTTCTGAGTAGATAAAGCTGTAGAGATGATGGGTTATGTCATCAGAAACTGTAAGAAAAGAAATGAAAGTGCATGTGACATAAGTGTTGAATATATTACTTAAAGAGCTGTTTAGAATATGTTTAATGGTTACAGTATATTTAGGGTTTTCTGGTAGAACTAGGGGAATATAATTTCCCAACTCAGTTTTCTTAATTTTTCTGTATAGAAATAATTGAAATTAAAAATGCGGTAATTTATTTGCTAATGAAAAAATGTTTATTCAATTTATTTAATGACTTTAATATGGAGTTTAAATGGCAGGAAGCAATCGAAAGTGAAATTTGAAATGCCAGTCTATTAAGGAAAGAAACAAAGTAAAGTGACACAGGTGGTTGTATAACTTTAGTACTGTATTTGTGTATTTCTATCAATGTAAATCAGAATTTGCATTCTATTTGGGCAAATAAGGTGATGTTTTTATATTTTATTTATTGTTAATTATTGCCAGATAATGAATTGTACAATTTGTTTAAATTAAGAGCAATTATTCATGATTATTTGTAGACAATTTTTACATGGAATAACTTGTATAGATAGTTGCATGTTTTACGGAACATAAATAAATTAGTTGATTATGGATTATTCTGATTATCATTGAAGTGCATGCTTGAGTGCTTAATAAAATCCCTTGAAGTGGTTAGATCATAATCTACTGCAGCAAACAAAGTTAAAGTGATGATTCCAGAGAAAGGATCAAAAAGGCATTTAAGAAATAGATTGAGGAATAACCATGTAAATTAAGCATCAAAATTATAATAAAGATTTATTATTATTGTTGTATGTGTTTTTAAGTTTTTTATTTTATTTTATTATATTGATTTTGGCTAAATTGTTTGCTTTTTGAGAAAGTGTAATGTCATGCTATATCAAAATGAATGCAATTTCAATTGACACCTGTTGTAACTGCAATAAGGAAAATATGGTTTCTAGAGACAATGAATCGAAAGAATTGATGGCTGATTAGAAATATGAAATGTTAAGTGCAAAATGAATGTTAGTGTACTATATCAAGATGCACTTGATATTATAGATATGCAGGGTTTGATTATTTCAATTATTTTAACTTAAAATAATTGTAAACTTCACTTTATTTTAGTAATAGTACTCTTGACTGACTTTACTTAATTTGTCAACAGCTGTTGACAAAAATCAATGGCCTTTGTCCAACAAGTTAATGATGCAGAAATAAATTTGCTTTTATCTTAATTATTTTTTTTTTAATATTTTAAAATTGAAAATGGTTTAAATAACAAATTTGACTATATTTTTTTATTTTAATTACAAAGATAAAAAAGAATCATTTTGTAAAGAAATCTCTTATCAATTTAGTTGAATGTAAGTCTTAACAATATTATAACAATACTTATACAAGGGTTAAACAAGTTGTTAGATTGCTTTGCAATTAAGGTCTAGAATTATGCCTTTGCATGGTCTGTGCAGATATTTTTCTTATAAAATTCTTGATGCTTGTTGAGTCTGGTGCAGTCTTTCCTACTTGCCTTAGACACTAGCAGCACACAAATCATCTCAGTCTCTCTAACTTAAGTTTTTTGTATTAGACCTGGGTTCCTAATAGCTAGGGAATCCAAAATACTGTAGATATGATACTCAGGTGGACGGGTACTGTTTGATGAGGGATGGTAATGGTCAAAATTTAAAACTCCACCTGATACAAAACTTCAAAATTTTTTAAAAAATTTAAACTTGTCCTAAACCTGTAACTCGATCCATAACCTGAAATCACTGAAGAAAAATTCAATTTATATTGCTTTTTGAATGAAATATTAAAAAAAGAAATCAAATCAAATATTACTTTTTGAATAGAAAATTTAAAAAACAAATCAAATTAAATTCAAAATAAATCTACAATAAAAAAAATTATTTGATATTACTTTTGGAATAAAAAATGAAAAACAAATCAAATCAAAATTTGACTACATAAATAAGAGCTCATCAACTATACTTAGATTTAATCTTGATTTGTTATCTGTAATAGTTAACCCACTGTAGTTAAAATTACGCTGGGACAACCCAAAACAACTAATAGCCATCACAATGGAAAGAAAAAAATACTGTAATTCAAATGTTTGTGTATATACAAGAACAAACAGCTGTAATGTTTAATTTAGTATGTTTGCATATACGACGTGTTTACAGTGATTAAACAGTAATTAATTGGTGCAGCAATTTATTACTATCTATGCTTAATTGATGAAATACATGATATGTCTACTAGACACATGATGTATTTCATCTTAATCCAATCTAACCTTAAACCTGTAATTTCTGCAGAAAAAATACCTGATCCAACACTAACCCGCAATTCCATCGAGTTTTGAATTTGGATTGGTTTGGACTTTAAGTGCAGAAACAATAGAAATGAAACATGTAATAGGCTTTTATAAAAATGATTAATTGCAATAATTTTTTTTAAACTTATTTGATAAATAAAAATACAAACTATCATTTACTGTTATTACTTTGTTCCAGATTTGATCAATTTTTTGCTCAGAGTTTTGTCAGAATGCTTAAAAAAAGAGTGCACTTGTTTGTTTTAAAACTGTCTAATAATGAATCGGAGACTTTAAGTCATTTGGGTTTAGATTACTTAGTTCTTGATTTGTTTTAGGCTCTGTATCCTTTTTAATTACGTACTTGAATTATAAAAAAAATAGAATTTATTTCATAGGGATATTTATTTTTTAACTGATGTACGTATTCCATGTCTTGCCCTGAGCCTTTGCAATTGCCATTTTAAAAGATTAACACTCCAGGGTCCTGGCCTAGGTATTGATCTCAGGTTATTTGCAGCAAATAAAACTAATCTCACTAGTTTGAAAGTAGAAAATCAGTTTAAAGTCAGTCGAGTCGAATAAATCCTTTCGCGCTTACATTATTCAAATTAATTTATGTTAAAAAGTGCCGCAAGTGATCTGAAACAAATCGAATTATATTTTACAATTCGAAAAGCCAATTTATTGAGTTTAAAGTCAGTGATTTAAAATTGTTCGCTCATTGAGCATTTAAATTCACTGAGCTTATTTTTCAATAACATTGATTTGTTGGTCATAAATTAACAAGGATAATGCGATCTAAAGTGTCAATAAATTGTTTAAATGTGATTTTATCAATTTAATCATATGTGACATACTTTTGTCTGATTATTTAACCCATTATTATTGATTTTTTCATTTTAGGCTGAGATCTGGTGCGTTTTCATTGCAATTTTGCGAAAAAGTATCCGAAATTTACAAGCTTGTACTGATGTGGGACTAATCGATCATGTTCTGCAGGGTTTAAAACATTGTGATAATGTAGTTGCTGGTAAGTACATATGATAATTTTATTTTATTATTATTCATTAGGTTTATTTTTGTGTAGTAATGAAAATTTATTATTATGTTTATTCATAGACTTGCTAATAGAAATGCTCGGCGTTTTGGCAAGTTATAGCATCACTGTAAAGGAATTAAAAAGCCTTTTCGGTGCTATGAAAGCGGAAAAAGGCAAATGGGTAAGAATTTTTTATTTATTTTTATTATTATAGAAGAGAAATAACAATATTATTTCAGTGATGCAAAAGATGTAGTTTAAGTACAGTAGAACCTCCATTATCCAGATTGCACAAAAAACAAATACAGTCAAACTTCTCTTAGTCGAATCATCATAGTTCACCGAAAAAAAATTCGAAATATATAAGCCTTTAAAACTTTTTTTCACCTAGTGTCCGATTATTTTTGAGACATAGTGTGTATATATTTGCATGAATTTTTATTCTCTTGATTATCCTGATTTTTCATTATCGGGATAATCATCATCTGGTTAGTCCAGTTAATCGAGGTTCTACTGTACAATTTTATCTGAATATTAAAAATGTGCTTGAAATATTCTTGAAAAAATCATCATATTCAATGATTATTGAATATTTGTATCCGTCAGATAACTTTAACAGTAAAATATGATATTTCAAACTTAAAATCTTGTTTTTAGCAACAGGTGTGTAAAACTTAGAACATATTGAAATTTCTGTAGCAATATTATTTGCACACAAAAGTTTTATGGATTTTGCTGGAAATTATGTGGTAGAAACATCTGTGCTCAATTGGTGAATTCCTTGTGCCATAAGACTTTTGCTGTGAGTCAGATTTTTGATGCAATACAGGATATTGGTTATCAGATTAACTGTATGTGGTTAAGTATAATTTTTGAACACCAAACATGTTTGAAATTTTTAATTTTAATTTTTAGGATAAGCCATTTCAGACAATTATTATAGTTTGCATGTGACACTTGTTGCACAGATCACGTGAGCAAAATCGATGCAATTTCGCACATATGTCAACTAGCTTTATGGTATTGCTGGTAACACCGTGGATATAAATGTTCCAGTCACATTACAGTTTAATGTTTTTCAATTTAATGAAAGGTTTTGTCACCTTTTTTATGGCTCCACTCAAAGAAACTAGTGGAAAAATAAGTGGGGAAGATTTATTTGGAAATGTAATGAGATTTTAATTATCTACAAGATTTAGAGGCAGACTTGCCTCAAGTGGGCGTGCATGTTGTGCATCACACAATGGCACCATACAAGTGGGGTGTGGCGAGACAAAAATATTGGAAATGACAATGGATAACCACAGGAGTAAAGATGAATCCATATTGTCATCAGTTATTCTGCCATGCTTTTTGTTTACATTCAGCAGCTCAGCCACAGAGGTCATAACATATGCAGATTTCTACAAGAACAAACGCATCGATTGAGACTGCCTGCTTTTGTAATCTTTACTCTATGCAAGGGGTTGGCAAACTTTTTTTTAGAAAGGGGCAAGTAGTGAATATTTTGAGTTTGTTTGCAGGGCAATATTAACCTATGAAAGAGCCCCTCGACATTCCCCAATGTTTCTTCCCCACTTCCGCAAATTTCAGGCTCTCCTTAAGTACAATTTATTCAGTGGGTCTCTAGGCAGGCTCGATTCTAGCAGTTTTTTGTGTGTAGGCGTGTTGCAAATTTGCCACGGCAAAAATAAAAAATGCAATAATTTTTAACTTGAAGCAAAATGGAAAAATAATGAAATTTAAACTTAATATATTTTTATTTTATTAGGAAAAATTGTACAAAAACACATACAAATCATAATTAAAAGTGAATTTTCCTAGCTTTTAATTCTCTGAAATCTTTAACCAAATTTTCCATGTCTTAGAAATTTAAAAAAAAAAAAAAACGTTATTTTTCTTGTTAAAACTGACAAAAATAGTTTTAAAAAATGCCGCTCTTGAAAAGTGTGAAAAGTGCTGCTATTGCCTACGCTTAGAACCAGGCCTGCCTCTAGGCTTCGGCCTAGTCAGCCTTATGGATAATGTGGCCATGTCAGTGGGTTTGAAATTGACAAATTTTTATCTTGACAGAATTATCTGGAACTTTAGACCAATGGAGCATAGTATTCCTGTTCTGAATTGAATAAACAGAAGTTCCAGATAATTTTTCACTAAATTAATAATTTTCAAATAATCAAATGAAATGGGTGTTGCTTTCAACTAGAACATCCTAAAACTAAGCCATTAATTGAAGTGATTAATATTAAATATAATGGACAAAGACCTGATTTGGATTAAACAAATTACTGAATTTTCAATTAGCTCAAAACATCAAATGAGTATCTCATGATGCTATACACAATTTGAATCTCATTATTCATTAATGACATCCTAAACAACAAGCAAACAAATTTTCAAATAAGCAAACTAATTAGACCTTTATAAGTCATATCAATGCAAACAAATTAAGTTGAAAATAAATTTAACTTTATTAATTTTTTATTACAATATCTTATTAATTCTATCTTTTCATAAAAACAAAAACAAGAAAAGTATGTTAAAGTTGAGATCCTTATTGCAATGTTTTTTCATTACTGGGGGGTTGTAGTAAGTGTGAAGTCAGATGGTCTGGTACTTGAATTTTATTGGCTGCTGCATATGTGGCTTTGGGAGTGAAGACTTGAACCTGTAGGCTTATTCAGAAAATCCAAGGAATCTTCTTTCTACTAATATTAGAGTAATAATTTCAAGCACTTTCTTTAATGATGCAAAACAGTGAGGTGTTTAGCATTGAAATGTGTGGTTTTTAGTACAGTCAAGATAGAGGAATGAGAGCTTAGTATTAATTTAGCATTTAGATTCAGGATGAGGCTCTGTGAAATTGAACCACTGGTGTTGTCAATAATTTAGGTACGGAAGAGCACTTGAAAAGATTGGTTGTGATTGCTTCCAGGGAGGGTTATTAGCTTAAGTTTCGTTATCTAATGGAGTGATGAGTGAAATGACACTGAAGTTGATAAGTGATGATTTTGATGGGTTTGGATTTGAAGTAGTAATTGCAATAAGGAATTTTCTTAAGTTTATGTTTGCTTAGCTCGAAATTCATCCATTTATAACTTTTTAGGTTTTATTTCTTAAAATGAGAAAGGGATAAAACGGTAAAAGAAATTTAAAAATAAGCCTATGTAAGTCTCGAGTTTTCTCGCGATAATACACTAAATCCGGATTGGCTACGACGAATGTTTGCTTCCTAGTGACAAAATAAGATATTTTATTTCGTGTTTATACTTCAAAAACATTTTAAACGAAGATTAGATTTCCGTTACTTTGTTTTAAGCGCAATTTGCAAATTTTATTTCATCACTACGTTACTAAACTGCGTTGTAGACAAGTGTGAACCTAGTTAACGATCTTCAAAAATTGCAAAGAAAAAATGTAAAAAAATGAAGAAAGTAATTTTTTTTCTTATTAATTATTTGCAGAAAAATATTTTCTCAAATTCCATTTGAGATTTTAAATAATTTTATAAATTGCTTTAATAAGATGAAAAGCTCAATTTCCTTTTAATGTTTTTTACACACGAATTAAAAGCTTTTCAATCGAAAATCTTAATGAAGTAGTCAACTTTTGAGATTTGAAGGACTGGTTGAGTGAAAAATTTAACGTAACATTACTTGTTGACATGCAATTAAACTACCCTCACAGCTAAATCCATCAGCTTAAGAATGAGAAGTAAATACAATAATCCTCTTTGGAGACGTTGGCACTGCTTATAAAGCTGAGATTTTCAAAATAGTTCTCCAAGTCTAGTAAAAAAAAAAGAAAACAAAAACAAAAACAAAAATTGAGTACTTTTTAAACTTTAATAATAATTTATTTAATTATTTTTTGAATCTAGCCCCGGCACTCGGCGAAGTTACTCACGGTTTTACGGCAAATGCCCCAGCACCAGGGCCCTGATGTTTTTTTCAGCTTTCCTGGCAAGAAAGGAGCTGTAAGTGATCAACGTTAAAAGAAATAAAAATTCTTAACTAAACAAAAAGCAAGCTAAAAAGACAAAATAAAAAAAAGCTAATTTAAACCAAGTTTGCTTAATCTTCTTTACACTTAATTGCATGAAATTTAAATTTTAATGTTGTTTTTTTAGGCTATTGTATTGCCACCATTAGCTCGGTGGCCTTATGAAAATGGGTTCACATTCAGTACATGGTTTAGATTAGATCCAATCAATAGTGTCAACATTGAAAGAGAGAAGCCTTATCTTTATTGGTAAGTTGAATATTAATAATGGTGTTTTTAAATTGTTATTAGTTAGTTGATTATTAATGTTTTATATATTTTTTTATTTAGTTTTCGTACGAGTAAAGGTATAGGTTATTCGGCACATTTTGTTGGGAATTGTCTAGTTTTAACATCGATGAAAGTGAAAGGAAAAGGTTATCAACATTGCGTCAAATATGAATTTCATCCGAGAAAGGTAATAGAAAATTATAAATTTATGATAACGATTTTATATTTGTTATGAATATTTTATTTATCCATTAAACGGCGGCATGAGAAATTTTTTCGAGTTGTAGTCCAATTTCGGTGTTAGGAACCCATAGGATTTAAAAATCTATTTTTTTAACGGTTTTATAAATTACAAAAAGTTAATGGAACGAAATAAATTTGCTTTAGCTGGGAATTTCGGGGCTCAAGTCTCAAAAATAACTTGAAAATAAAATTGAAAAATAACATGAAAAAATTGATAAATTGAAAAATAAATTGAATAATATATTGAAAAATAAATTGAAAAAATTGAAAAATAAATTGAATAATATATTGAAAAATAAATTGAAAAAATTGAAAAATAAATTGAATAATAAATTGAAAAATAAATTGAAAAAATTGAAAAATAAATTGAAAAAATTGAAAAATAAATTGAAAAATAAATTGAAAAATAAATTGAAAAAAATTGAAAAATAAATTGAAAATAAATTTTTTAATTTTTTTAATTTAAAATTAATTTAAAAAGTTGAAATATAAATTTAAGGAAACAAATTAATAAATAAATTATAAAAATCAGGAGCCTTAAGCATCCATGGCTTCTTTTATCAAGTTTTGGTTGCAGAAATAAACTTTTCATATGTCAAATAAAATAAAACTAATATTTTATTATTTTTTATTATTGCAGTGGTATATGGTGGCCATTGTGTATATATACAATCGTTGGAGTAAATCAGAAATCAAATGTTTTGTCAACGGACAGTTAGCATCAACGACCGAAATGAGTTGGGTCGTGAATGCGAATGAGGTAAAATGATATTTTATATTGCTCATTAAGGACATATTCATTTCTTTCAATTCACTTGATTGCGAATTGAAGTTGAGTTACATTATAGTATTTTATACCGGTTTCTTTGTGGGTGGCGGAAACAGCGGCATCATTGATCATTACTTGAAAAGAAAATTTTTTAAAAATGAATTTTTTTATTTAATTATTTACAGATTTTTATTCATTAATTTCATTATTCTTGTCTGTTTTAGGCATTTGACAAATGTTACATCGGAGCAACACCTGAACTTGATGATGAAAATGTATTCTGTGGACAAATGTCAGCCATTTATTTGTTTAGTGAAGCTTTAAGTACTCATCAAATTTGTGCTATGCATCGTTTAGGACCAAGTTATAAAGTATAATTAACAAATTATTTTATTACGATTTTGAAATAAATTGTAATAATCCATAAATATTTTAATTTCAGAGTGTTTTTAGGTTTGAAAATGAAAGTAATATGCAATTACCAGAAAATCTGAAAAAAGTAAACAAAATGAATAAAAATTAATTTTTTTAATATTAATAATAAATAATAAATAAATAAAATTATAATTTTTTAAAATTTATTTTGTAGGTTCTTTATGATGGAAAATTATCAACGGGTTTAGTTTTTATGTACAATCCAGTTGCAACTGACAGTCAACTCTGTTTGCAATCTGCTCCTAAAGGAAATATTTCATATTTTGTTCATACACCCCATGCCCTCATGCTTCAAGTGAGTTATAAATAACCAAATAATTTTCTACATAATCCTACAGTACACTAAAAATGTATTAATATTTATTTCAGGATGTGAAAGCAATTATTACTTATTCCATCCATTCAACATTAAATTCTATTGGTGGAATTCAAGTTTTATTCCCATTACTAGGGCAGTTAGATTTACCCCAGGATTCGACTGTGCCATCTCCACTTGATAAGAAAGATATTCAATTATGGTAATAAATTGTAATAATAATTTATTTTATTTTATTAATTTATTTATATTTTATTTTATTTTTTTTAGTTCAACGTTACTTGCTTTTATATGTCATTTAGTGGAATCATCACCGACCGTCCAACAGCATATGGTTCAAAATAAGGGATTTTTAGTCATCAACTATCTTTTACAGAAAGCGAATAGAGAAAATATCACCGAACTTGTTTTAGAATCCTTTCTTTCACTTACTAAGTTTTTAGTTACTTGTCCAAATAATCACAGTGATCAGTTATTAAAGCATTTGCTTGATCACGTTTTGTTTAATCCCGCTCTGTGGATTTATACTCCTGTTTCGGTAAATTTTGATAAATAATTACTGTGGAAATCGTTAAACACGAAAAAATACTCTATTCCCAACAAAATGCTGTGTAATTTCGTACATTGATTTTCTTTTAATTGTGTTAATAACTAAAAAATATTTCTGTCCGCTTGGTTTCGTGTTACATGATTTCCACGTATTTAATTACATATATTTTTTGAATATTTTAATTTATTGTAATTTTTTTCAGGTTCAAACAAAACTTTATTTCTATTTAGCTACCGAATTTCTGTCTGACACCCAGATTTATTCTAACGTTCGTAGAGTTAGTACTGTTTTACAAACGATGCATACTTTAAAGTATTATTATTGGGTTGTTAATCCTCGAGACAAAAGTGGAGTGACACCTAAAGGAACAGGCAAATATAATTTTATTACAGAAATTCCTTAATTTATGCGAGATAAATTATTAAGAGTTTAAACTTTAGCTGTTATTAGAACTTACCTCTCGTCTAAATCGGGGATTGTTGAATAATTAATTTTAGAAAATTTATAAATTTACCTTACATTTGTTATTTTGTTATTTTTTTATTTATATTTAATAGATGGCCCTCGACCAAATACAAACGAAATAATTTCAATTCGTTCTTATATTCTTTTGTTTTTAAAACAATTGATTTTAAAAGGAAATGGTATTAAAGAGGACGAATTGCAAAGCATTCTGAATTTCTTAACAACAATTCATGAAGTAAATAATTTTTATTTATTATTTTTTTTATTGAAATTTATAGTAATTTATTGCATATTTTGTGGCATATTTTAGGATGAAAATTTGCAAGATGTACTTCAAATGGTGATGGTTCTTATGGCTGAACATCCAGCATCAATGGTACCAGCTTTTGATGTGAAGTTTGGGATAAGGACTGTCTTCAAGTTACTGGCATCACAAAATGAAGAAATACGTTTGCAATCATTAAAACTGCTTGGTTATTTTTTAAGTCGAAGTACTCATAAGTAAGAATTTGCAGAATAATATAGTTGACTCCATTATTCATGAAGAACAAAAATTAACGGTTGTTTTTGTCATTTTTGTCATGGATAATAGAGATAACTTATTTATACATTCAACTTATATAATAAATATTTTTTTATAAGACGTAAACATGATGTAATGATGCCTCATAATTTGTACACTTTGCTGGCTGAACGTCTCCTACTTAACAGTGAGGCGATAAATCTGGTCACATATAATGTGCTCTTTGAGGTAATTATACGAGAAACTTGTTTATATTTCAGTTTTTTAATTGTATATTGTATATTTTATATTTTTTATATTTTAAAAAGATTCTAGTTGAGCATGTCAATAGCAATATTTTACAAAATAAACATCCTGAACCAGAATCACACTTTCGGTTAGAAAATCCAAGTAAGAATTATTAACAAAAAATTATAAGAAATGAGAAATTTTTTAACAGAATATTTTTTCTTGCATTTCAGTGATTCTGAAAGTAGTTGCAACATTAATTCGACAGTCAAAACAAACAGAAGCTGTTATTGAAGTAAAGAAAATTTTTCTAAGTGATATGACGCTATTGTGTAATAATAATCGTGATAATAGAAGGTAATTTATTGTTATTATTATTAATTTTTTTATTTTAAATTAATTTTAATTTATTTCTTTAAATTTAGAACGGTGCTGCAAATGTCAGTATGGCAAGAATGGCTTATTGCATTAGCTTACATTCATCCAAAGAATACGGAGGAGCAAAAAATATCCGAAATGGTTTATTCTCTTTTCCGCATGCTTTTACATCATGCAATTAAGTACGAATATGGCGGCTGGAGAGTTTGGGTTGATACTTTAGCCATTGTTCATTCCAAGGTAAAATTATTAATTTTTTAATTTAAAAATCCTAAAGTTTTAAAATTTTAAAATGTAATAATTTAATTTCAATTTTAATTCTTAAGGTGTCTTTTGAAGAATTTAAACTGCAGTTTGCTCAAGTTTACGATCGCTATGAACGTCATCGTGTCGATCACATCACGGATCACGAATTACGTCAACAGTGTCCCATCAGTACGATTTCCGGATTAGATCAAACTTACAGTTCCCTCGAAGCAAATCGGACTGTTAATAGTCAAACGCAAACAAATAAATTAAGTGATTCAACTATAAATGCATTGACAGAATATGAAGAAAAGGAACTTGATGTTGAATTAAAAACCGAAGAAAATATTGCAGTTGATGTTACTATTAACACTGACATTGCGCTTGAAAAATCAAATACAGATTCGATACCATCACCAAAAATAATGGATGATTTAGAAATGGTTAAAAGTGATGATTTCACTGATGACAGCGTCACTGATGTTAATGAGAAGGATTTATCATCTCCAAGCGATTCAAATGTAACTGATAAAAATTTAGGATTAAGCGAATGCGAAACTACAACACATAAAACGGCTGATTCTGGATTTACCGAATCGCAAAGTCCGGATTTGGATCGGGTGATTGAAATAGAAAATGGCGAAGCGGAAAAAGAAGAGATCGATGAAACAATTGAAGCTACTGAAGAAGATGATGATGGAGAGTGTAAGGAATGTAAAGTGATTGATGATATTAGTAATGAGGTGAATGATGAGGTAAAAAGTGATGTTTATGAAGAAAATATGGCGGGTAAAGAATCAGACGGAAATTTGGTGGTGGTTGAAGAAGTTGTAGAGAAGATTGAAAAAAATGAGGAAAACGTTACTATTGTTATTAAAGATGATGATGTTGATGTTGAAATTGAAGAACATGTTGCAATTGAAGAGGGAATTAAAACCGAAACGGAAATCGAAGATGAAACCGAGATTAGAAATGATAAAATTGAAGATCAAGTTATGACTAAAATAGAAAATCATGTTGAAACTAGAACTGAAGAGCACATTAATACTGAAGTTGCTGAAGCGAATTTTGGTAGTGAAATTGGAGATAATGTTAATTCAAGAATGGGTGAATTAAGAGGAAAGTGTAGAGATTGTGAATTGAAAGGTGAAGTAGGAATTGATCAGAAGCGAAGATTTAGTGATGAAGTTGATGTTTCACCTACAAGAAGAATAAGGAAGAGTAAATCTATGGATTCGCATGAAAATTTTTCGAAACAGTTGTCGGGAGATAACGGACAAAATGTATCGAGTAAGTTTATAATTTTATAATTCTAATTTTTGGTATTAAATTATTTTAATTTTTACAGTTGGACGACAAATTTTTAACTCTGGTCCTCCTCGACCACCGTTCCGAATCCCCGAATTTCGGTGGTCGTCCATTCATCAGAGATTGTTATCTGATGTATTATTTTCTTTAGAGACTGATGTACAAGTATGGAGGAGGTACAAGAATATTTTTTAAAACTTATATTTATTTGAAAATATTTTAATTTGTATCTTATTATAATGAACATTTTGCATCTGTTTATTCCATGTGAAAACATTCACTAGAAGTAAAAGGTTTGTTTATTTGTTTTTATGGGTGTTTAATTTTAATTTTAATGCCTGATAATGTTTATGGGTTTATAAAATATTTTGCATGTTGTATTTTATTGTGAAATAAATGACGCATGCAATTTTTACTTTTATATAGATGCAAAGTGAATTGGTGTGTTGGCAAGATTTTATAATTAATCGTACTGCTTCAATTTGAATTCATCCTTAAATAGAAGCGGCATTTGAATAAACGCCATTTCTAAGATAATTCATTAGAAAACCTAACAATTTTTTTTAAAAATAAATAAATTTCTAGTAAAAATTGAGCGATTATAAATAGAATCTGTGGATTTAAATCGAGGCATTACGGAATTATTATTAAAATAAATATTCCATTAATTAATTTTATTATTTCATTTTATTTAGCCATTCTAGTAAATCAATTATCGATTTTGTGAACAATGGTGAAAACGCTATATTCGTTATCAACACTGTTCATTTGATTTCCCAATTGGCGGATAATTTAATTATCGCTTGTGGTGGTCTTTTGCCACTTTTGGCATCAGCTACATCTCCTAGCGTAAGTAAAAAAAAAAGTAAATATAAAAGGATTAAATGTGTAATTTGTTTGTTATACAGGATGAATTAGATATTATCGAACCAACACAAGGAATGTCTATCGAAGTCGCTGTTGCCTTCTTACAACGTCTTGTCAACATGGCTGATGTTTTAGTATTTGCTAGTTCTTTAAATTTTGGTGAATTGGAGGCTGAGAAAAATATGTCAAGTGGTGGAATATTAAGACAATGTTTACGATTGGGTATTAATTAATTAAGAAATAAAGAAATAGTGAATTTTTTTGTTGGAGATTAAATTACGAGATTTGGAAATAAAATTACATAAATTAGTTGCTGTATGATTTAATTACGATGTGATTGGTTTGAGTAAAACATGACGCAATATCCATTGTGCACAAGAAATATTCTACACGATTGGATTTTATAAATTAAAATTTTGCATTTAGATTGAAACAAAATGGTGGCCACTTGCTGCTTTATTTGTATGCGCGACTTTAATTTACTCGCTAATTTTAATATTTAATGAAAAAATTCACATTTTATTATCCTGATTTTATAAATATTTTAATGATATTTTTATTTCTATTAATTTTAGTGTGTACATGTGCTGTACGGAATTGTCTGGAATGTCGAGAGAGGAATCGTCCTGTTAGTCCAGTTTTACATCGGGTTAATGGAATGTCGAGTGAATCAAATTTTTCAAAGAACAATACACTTTATGCGCTAATAGGTGGTGTGCAACCATCGACTAAGGTTTATCTAATTTTTAAATTTTATTTTCTTTAAAATTCCATTTTTACTTATTAATTTTTTTATATTTTAATAGAATATCGTAGAAAATCTTGGCGGTTTAAGCAGTCCAGTTCGTGATCTTGAAAAATTATTACAAGACATGGACATAAATCGACTTCGAGCTGTCATTTACCGTGATGTGGTATAATAATAATAATAAGAATAATAATAACAATTATTATTATTATTTAAATAATATTAATAAATAATTTTTATATTTAAAAACAGGAAGAAACAAAACAAGCTCAGTTTCTATCGCTGGCAATCGTCTATTTCATCTCGGTTTTAATGGTTTCCAAATACCGAGACATTCTCGAACCGACCACACCCTCTGCTCAAGCAACCCCATCTAGTCCTCATCGTGTTATAACATCGTCAGCACAACATAATGGTCCTGATACGTCTTCAGGTAGATGGCGGCACTCAAGTCCCATGCCCAACACTCCCCATGCTGCACAAACTACTCATTCTTGTAGTGATCACAGCCCTCGTTCAAGCCAACCACCACTTTTCCCTAGTTGGTCCTGCAGATTCCATCCCCAGTACCTTCCCCACCAGCACCCGTACGCCCAAGCTTCCGGTGCGTTTCAAGACGGGTGCACACAATCCGATTCTTCTGTTATCGATGAAGGTAAAATAAATTTAAATCGATGATGGATGTATCATGTTTGCTGTCGGTGGCATGATGATGAATCGATTTGTTTGTCAATTTGTCTTGTCAGCATGGCTTTCCTGCTAGGAAGGTGAATTTCGAACATAAACACTCGGATTTATGTTTTCTCAAGTTTAATTTCAAAAAATATATAAATGAAAATGTTGGCTTGTGATGATTTTCCCTTAATCTATTGGTTTAATTATTTGTTAATTTTATTATGTGTCTTTGTTATTTTTATTTATTTGTTTATTTTATGCATGATATGATTATCGTGAATTAAGTGCACGAATTATGTCAATTTTTATTATAATTTTAATTGATTAGAATAATCATTTTTATTTTTAGAAATTGATATATCGCCGGATTTACATACAAGTATGAAAACTGAAGTACACAAGAATGATAATTATGAAGTTATTATTGTGGATGAAAATGATTCCAGTGTTTTATCACATATGTCAAGTGTTGGATCTGAAGTTATATCTAAAGTAGAAGTTTATTTAAAAAAAATGATGCTATGATCATTAATTTGACTTTAATGTACATATTGAATGCTGGAAAACAGTCGCTTTTTAAACTCCTTTGATTTTGCTATTATTTTAGTAGTTAAATCGGGTATGCAGATTTGGCGCGAAAAGTATTCTCGCGAATGGGAATATCCATATCTATCCACATACGCAAAACAAAACGCGCGAACAATCATATGCGTGAATCCTTTTTCGCGGGAATAGCAAATAGTGCGAAATGCACGAAATTGCATGAACATAAAACAATTTAGGAAAAGTTCTTACATAGAAAAAAAACACTTTTAATTATCAGGTTAATAATATTTAACATATAGTGTTTATATTTATAAATACAAAATTTTTACTATTTATAACTATTTATCTCATTTAGTTATTTTAATATTTTACGTTCAAACATGTGTAAAAAAGAACAAATTTAAAAATTTTTGCAATTATAATTACAAAATACTAAATTAATTAAATAAGGTAAATAATTTTAGTTATTTTAGTATTTTATATTTACACATGTAAAAATTTTGTATTTTTTTGTGTAAACTCTAGGCGACACACCTGACAATAACATAACACTAAATGCTGAATAACATTATTGAGATAATTGAAAGTAAATTTTATTTTTCTATCCAAGAATTTTTCCAAATTTGTGTTTTGCGATTGCACAATTTTGCGAGCGTGACATTTTGCAGTATTGGCAATTCGTGCGGAAAAAAATTTGCTTGTGGGATTGTTTGTGCACGTTATGTTTCGCACAAATGAACATTGTGATAGATCATTTCGCGGATATTCCCATTTGCAGAAATATTTTTCAAGCCAAATCATGCACCCTGTTAAATCAGCTAAAATTAGTAAAATCCATCTTATATTAGCAAAAATCAGCTTATATTAGCAAAAATCAGTTAAAATTAGCAAGATAAAGTTAAGAAATAAATTTATAAAAACTTTAGCTTATTTTTTCACTGATTTATTGTCGCTTGAAGTTAATTTTTTCACTAATTTTCGTTTATCTTTAGCTACTTTAGCTTATTTCAGCTTGTTTAACAAATTAAATAGCCATTTGTAATATATTCCATTATGCCTTAAAAACTACATAAAATAGAAAATATTGACAACACAAATTAATGATTAATGATCACCATACATCTTGTTTCCTCATTACACACAATTAATTAAATTGAATTATTGCAGGAAACAACAGTAGAATTAACAGAAAAATCAATGACAGATCAATCTGATGATATGCATCGTTCATCAATAGTGCCTAATGATGACATGAGTTCCCAGGAATTACAAGCTGTTCCCATCGACGAAATTTCTTCGAGCGATCCATACGAAATGGATAAAATTGTAACAGAAAGTGAAGATACAGAAATAACTCGAGATGATATCGATCGTGGAGAAAAACCGGAGACTGAAATATCCGTAGTGAGCAATTCGACAACGATTCAAGCCATCATTGGCCCTACAAGTGATTTGAAACGTGCCAAACCTGAAGACCTAAATCTAGCAGGATTTACCACTACGGATGGATTGCCCGTCCCTACCCCATCTCGCGAAGCTTCGTTAACTCAAAAGTTAGAAGCAGCTCTTGGAACAGTTTGTCCATTGCTCAGAGAAATCATGGTGGATTTTGCACCGTTTTTGTCAAAAACACTTGTTGGATCACATGGTCAGGAACTATTAATGGAAGGAAAGGGTAAAATATTGTCGTGAAAGCTTAAAATGTTTATGATTGTGATTATTTTATTTTATTTTATTGTTAATGCAGGTCTTGTAACATTTAAAAACAGTACATCAGTTGTGGAATTAGTTATGCTTCTATGTTCACAAGAATGGCAGAATTCTTTGCAAAAAAATGCAGGTCTTGCATTTATAGAGCTGATCAATGAAGGCCGGTATGTGAAATTTAGAGTTGGCAGCGCTAACTAATGGTTTTTGACGATTTTATTATTATTTCGGTGCTTAATTCAATCAAAAAAATCAGTTAAAAATGTGAAAAATTAGTTAAAATTTACAAGAAATCAGTTAAAGTTTATGAAAACTTCAGTTAAAATTTACAAAATATTTAAAATTCCAGCTTGATTTAAGCTGATTTTTCTTTAATTTTTGCTGATTTTTTTGATAATTTCAGCTGACTTTTTCCTGATTTAAGCACTAAATTGCTGAAATGGTAATGAAATAATTACAGCTCTCAAAAACTACTAGTTAACTATACCAACCCTAGTGAAATCAATATTTTTATTAATAAATAAAGATTATTAATCAGTTAATTTTAATTAATTGATTGCTATTCTAATGTTGAATCGACTGGTTTTTATTTAGATTGCTTTCTCACGCGATGAAGGATCATATTGTGCGTGTAGCCAACGAAGCCGAATTTATATTGAACAGAATGAGAGCTGATGATGTATTGAAGCATGCTGAATTCGAAGTAAGTGACTTAAAAGATAATTTTTAATACGAAACTTAAAAAACATTTTATAAATAAATGAATATACACGCACGTTACATTGCCTTAAAATTTCTTGCTTTTTAAAATCTTATCAAAACACATTTTTAAATTCTGTCAATAGGTGGCGTAGCTGGTGCAATGCTAAAGTTTGTTTCCATTTTCATTAACTAGTGTGAAACTGTTCTAATGACATAGACTTTCCTGTGAGTAGCTTGAAAGGAAATTAGGTTTTAATGCACTTAACGGGAAATGAAATCCCTTTTATCACTTTGAATTCTCAAGTGCCTGTTTAATATTGATGCATTGCACCTTCACTGAAATTAAAATTTGTTGTTTTAGCACAACTAATTTCCTTATGACTTTAGTGAAAAATGAAAGTACGAAGGTTCTAATGATTCAAAATAAACAAAGAAAATTATCATTAGATAAAAATCATTAACTTAATTGATACCTACTTTACTATTCTTCAGTATTTCACATTTCCTAGCGTTAATTTTCTGAAATAGCGGAAAGTTTGCAAAATGATATTTAAAAAATACATTTTAAACAGAAAACGATTTTATTGAACGGTACGAAATTTGGTAAAAATTAAATTACATTAAATAAAATGTGATAATACATTAATTTATAGAATTAAATAATTTGACTCGGATTTGTGTACTCAAGAATGAATCAGAAAAGCGAATGAAATCGTAAGATAAATTAAATCCCCAATGTAAACTTGTTTTTACATTATTTTTATCTTAGTTTACCCAGCTTGAAACGGTATCATTACCAAGTACTAAGCTAATAATTTTATGTAATGAGATTTTGATTTTAAATAAACAAACGCCACTCGAAACACAGCAGGCCTCTACAACACTTGAAGAGGGTGTTACTTGAGATTAAATCGCTAAACAAACTTGAACCATTTTCCGTTGCACTCTAGTGGTAGAAATTGAAAGTTGGTATTTATTATTTTTTTTTTGCTTCTGTTTTCTATTTGACCTTCAATTATCATTACATCAATTATATCACAACAACAATGACAGTTTTTTTTACTGTTATTGCTTATAATTGAGCAAATTTTGTTGTTCATGAATAGCGAAAGGTTGCGATTTAGATTTATTTAGAAAATGGAGTATCTGATGCGAGTTCGTGATCGGCTAAAGTATCGTGATCGTGCTAAAGTAAGGTATTAGCAACTACAATTTGTTTTATAATTAAAAATTATCAATTACATTGATAATGTAGTAACATTTCTCAAGTTGTGTTTGATTTTGATAAATATCCTGGAATAAGTAACGGATTTTTTCTTTTCGTACCAAAATTAATAAAACTGAAATAAAAATTATTCAATTTCGAATAAAAAGTATTAAAAATGTAAAATTTGACATATTAATAATGTTTATACTGAAATTGTTGTTATTATTTTACAAATTATGGCATTCTTATTAATCGACTATTAACTCAGCTATTAAATTAGATTTATTAGAAATGACAAAGTTTTTCCTGATAAATGACCAAACTTTCATCATTTGCACTCAATTTTTCAAATTTTTACTTTGAAGTCCCAATTATAAATTGGTAGATAGAACAATACCAAAATAAAAAATTACTTCTCATTATAATAAATGATGAAATTTTATTTTGCCATTTTCTGATTTCGCTTACAACATTAGTTTTGAGTTGATGCGATACAGGTACAGAAAAAAAACGGAAATTTAGATAACTTTGCGTCGTAGTGTAATAAATGATTAACCTACGCAATACTGCAACAAGATGAGTTTATCAAGAAAGATGAATGCTACAAACAGGCTAATTTATTACAAAAATGACAGTAAACAGGATATCTCAGTGTGCTATCAACAATTTATTTCCTATCAATTGATCACACATGACCAAACTTAACAAATGTATGTTAAAGTGAATTATGACGAATATTTCAACCATTAATTGCATATTAATTAGGTTAAATCATGAAAATTAATAAAATTATGCATTTAGTGGCATACATATTTGTAATTAGTATTTTTATTTATAAAATGGATTTTAATTTTTTAATTTTCTAATTTTAACATGAAAAATTGAAAAATAACGGTTATTTTTATCTTTTAATTCTTTCAGTCATTATGTGCCCAATCATTACTCGACCGAAAAGACGAAGAAAAACTTTGCGATCATTTGATAACAGCAGCACGACGAAGAGACAACGTAGTTGCTAATAAGATCATCGACCGGATCGTCAATATTCTTACAAACAAACATGGCGCTTGGGGGAATAAAATTACCGAAGACAGGTGAGGAGTCGCGTGAACCTGAATTTCTCTTTTTATTACAAACGATCTAATGTTTATGTCTCATAAAAACAACCACATATTTTTATTTATTTATCTATTTTTTATTTTTTAATTTTTTTTTTAGTTCAGTTTTAGGAAAGAAAATTGATATTTTTTTCCCTCTATTTTATGTAATTCTTTTTTCAAGTCGAAAATGGAATGTGGGCGTGGTTGTAATAATTTTTACTTGCTTTTTATTATTTTGTAAAATTTATTACGATATTAATTCCAGCTGTTTACTTTTTGCTTCTCATGTAAATACATCCTGTAATTTGGCTCACGTTGTGTCAAATTATCATGAAATTTATTTGCAGCCAATTGCCTAAAGCTTTGAGACGACTCTTTCGAAGGTAGTTGCTTTTTGTAAATAATAAAATGTATTTATACGTTGGAAATAGTGGTGATGGGTCCATGAATTGGTGATGGTTTTATTTTGGCATACACGAAAGGCATTGCTTTGTTTTTTTGCATGTTATTTATAATTATCATTTATTATTTTTATTGTAAATGTGTGAATAATCTTTTTGATTAATAGTAATTGGTTTTTGTGATGTAGACCGCCAGAGTATTGGAAGTTGGACGTTTGGGAGGACGACGCACGAAGAAGAAAGCGACTTGTCAGAAATCAGTTTGGGTCAACTCACCCAGAAGCAACTTTAAAAGCAGCAATTGAGCATGGTGTGTATATTTTCAATCGGATTTAAAGACGCATATAAAGTAGTTGTTAATTCTCAGAAGACATGATGACTGGAGTCACATGCTCCAGTTTTGAATATAAAAAGTTTTTTAAAAATAATTTAAAAAATCTGAAAATTTCAGTAGCTGTTGAGAATCTGGCTTTATACATTCTAAATAAATTTGGTAAAAATTCTCCTATAAATAAAACAGTTATTATTAATGCAAAATATTTGCCCCTTAAATTTTCAGCTAAATGGTTTTGTTGTTTTCCCT
The DNA here is from genome assembly GCA_034687075.1 of Geophilus carpophagus. Classification (NCBI taxonomy): domain Eukaryota; kingdom Metazoa; phylum Arthropoda; class Chilopoda; order Geophilomorpha; family Geophilidae; genus Geophilus; species Geophilus carpophagus. The sequence continues at coordinate 34,207 of JAQFZN010000321.1, forward strand.
GCAAATTTTCTTTTACTTAAAGCATTATAAATAACAATACCACCTATATATCAAAATAATTATTACTGAGCAGACAATTAGTCTGAGCCTCGTTTTCATTTCTATTTTTATAGTTCTGGCCACCCAGTGCTAGATTAATATGCATGGTCACCATTGTAATAATGCTAAAACACTAAAGTCACTCCAACATCAGCACCATGAAAGCTGATTTCCAAAAAATAATGTAAAGAATGTAAGAAAATTACTAAAATTCTTGAAAGCTAGGAAAGCATTTTGATAAATTCATCTTTTAGTAAATAATTTGTTCTTTTTTCAATTATTTCTGGCTGAGAGTTGTGCTTAAATTTTAAAACTCACAATAGGGCAGAAGCAGTGTTTTTATGCATTATTTAACATAATTGCAACATTCAAATCACTTTAAAACTTTTGCCACCACTTTGGTAAGTTGCCATTTTGAAAGCAAAACGAAATGGAAAAGCGGCCCATGCACATGCGCAGATGAAAATATTCCTTGTTTTTAGGAATATCTTCACCCTTTCAACAAGAATATTGTTTTCATACTTTTTATCACATTTCTGAGGTGTTTTTGGTTTACATGTGAGGAATTTTTCCTGGATCAAGAATATTCCAGGAATATTCTGTGCATATAAACATACTAGCTGCATTCCAAAACATAAGTTTCTCCTGTGTCTCTAGTGTTGTGTCAATTGTTATGACGTCATTTCCTTTCTTG
>JAQFZN010000322.1:0-34859 GCA_034687075.1 Geophilus carpophagus
TACCTCAAGAGAAAATTATCAAAAGAAAATTTGAAAGAATTATTTTCTTGAAAGTTGATATAAAGCGAACTTCGTGATTAGCTGTCTTGAAATTATGTTATCACATGTCCTTCTATAAGTCATCAAATTCTTGCACTGAGTGGACTTAAAGATTAAGTTGATTATATATCACTTATAAATCACTTGTGCTTTAATTTTAAGTGAGACATGATGTCTTCATGATGCAGAATTAACAGAAAAAATAAAGTTCAATTAAAATAATCAAAAGTTATTTTTTAAATTGTATTTTTAAAATTTAACTATTTCTTTATTTTTGTAATGTTTACATATCTTGGCGGTAGATGGAGAAAGTAGATGCAACACGTGTATCTCTCTCGCGATAAATCTTCGTATTACTTAGTATATTCTCGACCTCTACAACATGTTAAGTTAGAGTATGGTGTAATGGAATGGAGGAATCGCCTTTGAAACAAAATTTTAGTTTCATACCTTTGCATACTAGATTTGATCTCCTTGGACAATGTTGCGATATGCTGAATAAAGAATGGCCTCGTAGCTATGCTGCAAGGTGAGCGAACCAATCAAATAACTTCACTTACTATTTTTTTTCGAATAAAGTTATTAATTTTACTTTAACTTATTTCAGATGTTATGCATTAGAAAATTCGTGTGATGTATTACCATGTTCTCTTATTTTGGTTGAAGGAAATGGAGCGGACAAAGTAATTGGACACAGTCGTTTATCAACAATACCTGGCCACAGACATGCGGTTTTGCTTGAATCATGTATAAATACATAACAAATAATAATGATAAATAAAGCACATTTATTTCTCATTTTGACAGTGCTAATTTCTGAAGAGAGAAGGGGTAAAGGATTTGGTAAATTAATAATGATGGAAACTGAAAACCATGCAAGAAAGTAAGAAAAACTATTATTAATTTATTTATTTTTAAAAACCTAAATTTTCTTAGGCTAGGAATCGACACCATCTATTTATCAACCCGTGATAAACAGGAGTTTTACAGGCGTTTGGGTTATGAGACCTGTCAACCATTAGGCATGTATGGGAATAATGTCAAATTACCACTATCAATTAATGTAAATACCATTTTATTATTACATGTTGCTAAAAGATTTAAAGTAAAATTTGCTTTTTATCCTAGAGTCAGTCCAGGCCTAGCGAATTCCCTTATTTCCAGACGAACAACTTCAAGAATAATTCGAATGTCCCTTTACCACCACCTCTTCCTGAAGTTGTAGATACAAATTTTAATAAGCCTAATAAGGAATGGATGAAAAAACATTTGTGACAGAATGTTTACTGTAAGTGTTTGAAATGTTAATATTTATTTTTCGTGAATAAATTTTTATATAGTTCAATTTTTTGATTTTAATTTAAATTTTAATTCTATAGAATGATATTTGTTTACATCTTGTTGAACATTTTAAACACACTTTTTAATCCGTTATTTTAATCAATACCTAATCTTGCATTTTCAAATATTCAATATTGTCAAGAAGATTTTTCCGATGATTGTTCATAAACTAAACTCATTCTTCTAAGCTCAGTTTCGAGTTCAAATAAATGCGAATCGTTAGCTTCTGGTCCAATTTTTCTCATACTTTCAGCTAAACGATAAACATACTCGATATTTTTGCCACTTGGTCCTTCAGCGAAGTAAATTTGATGTGCTATGCTCCGTATGTCAGCTGGCCCCAAATAAAACGGATTTTCTGCTGTGCCGATATACACATGTAATTTAAATGGTTGATAACTTGTAGTTTGCGGATAGAATGTTGTAAGCATCTTCTCATATCCATCTTTCTCTCGATAGTCCAAATAATCAGTAACTTTGGCTACATCTTCTTTTCTTATATTATACGCTATTCCCCAAACACTATCCTAAATACGAAAAAAAATTAAATGTTACTATAATTTTAACATATGGAATGAATGTAAATTATTTACCTCCGGATTTTCTGTGGGAATTAGCGTTGCAACTCTTCCAGGCTATTAAAAGGCGGTATAAAAATATTTCAATAAATGATTATTATAAAATTATTTATAATAAAAAAAAATATTTAAATTATATACAGTACTTGTCCAGGAACTCCTCTGTGATCTTCACTTCCTTGCCAAAATCTGCGCATAAATCCTTTAATATGACCAACTAATTTTAGTTCGTATGGAAAATCTGCTTTCCAAACTAAAGAGCCATAACCAAAAATCCACATCATAAGCTATTTTCCTGTTTTTCTTCTTTTTTCAACCGGAAAACTGCATAATCTAACAGCTAGGCTTCGGCTTGCCTCGCAACAAAAACATTGGTAGTTATAAAACCCGGAATTCCCAAGAAATATATTATTAACATTTGCATGATTTAATCGTTATAATTTACTAAATTGTACATTTTAGTTATTATAAATGTTAAATTTGTTTAAAATAATATGTCTGAAATTATTATTAGATTAAGCTGCCTGACTCAAAATAGAACATAACGTTTTATGACATTAGAATTGATTTACGATATGGGATTACATCATAGCTCGAATCCTATGCTTTGGGGTTTTAGTAGAACCCTTCAGTAGTGATGAGAAGCCGCAGCATCCAGCATCTTTAGGAAGCTGAGGTTTTAGATTAGTCAAGCTTGCACTAATTTATTTTCAATTCTGCCGTATAGCTTTTAAAGCCATTCTGCAATCATTAAACATTTGCACTTGAAAATGTGATACGGTACGTGTTTACAAACACTGAAAGGTACAGTTTTGTTGCGTCAACAAGGCGGATTTTAATAAGAAAAATGACAAAAATTTAAAGAATTTTACTGATTAAAACGAAATGGCGACCAGAGCTGCAACTTGTAAGTAAACAATAATATCATTAATTTATATTTATTCTTATAAATATTTTTTCTACGTTTATCTTTAACTATTAGTCACAGCAAAAATTAGAACATTATATGATTATCATTTGAGGACTCTTCATAACGTAGTCCCTTTACCGTCTGGTGTTGATATTGCAAATACTTTGAAGTACTTTTCGCAAACACTACTAATGTGAGTAAAAAATTAATATAACTAAAAATACAAGTACGATGTGCAAATATTTAACTTTGTGCTTTTCAAACATATACTTAGTGTTCTCAAAGATGTACCGACAATACCAATGGAAATGATGAAATGGAGAGATGCAGACCATGCACGAATGTCTTTATTTCCAAATTTGGATTATAAAGGATTATATTATGCTGTAGTGCAATTAATAGACATAGTGCCCTTGATTCAATACGGAGCAATAGGTTTGCGTTGAAGAGATAAAAAGATTTATTTATGTTTCTGTTTATTTTTAAAATTTTTATCTACATTTTTATTTTAGCTTTAGGTCAAGCCATTTTACATTGTATATCTTGTTTGATTCCTTTTCTGGAGCATGAATATCTTGACACATTGCCATCCCTTGTGGCCTCTTCCATGGCTATGTTTCCACCGTTACTGCATAAGGATATAGTCACCATCCTATGTCACCACATTTTGCCCTATACAATTAGTGAAGTTCTATTCAACTTTTAAGTTTAATCACATATTTAATTTTTTATTTAATTTTTTTTCTAGTTCACCAACCAGATTCAGAAACTAAAAATTATGCAGTCTTGTCAACATCAGCAGTCGTGATGCTTGTGTTTCAGTACACGGATGTAACAGGTTAAACACTGTTATATTTTTAGAAAATTTAAATTGTTTATTATTTCAATCAACAGTTTACCATTGCCAGTTGTTGGAATGTATTATGGCGCTCAAAGCAGATGTTTTAAAAGATTTGCTTTGCGTCATTGCTCACGGCACGCCAAAGGCAAGAGCTGCTGCTGCGAATTTATTATTTTACTATTGGCCATCTCTAAATCCAGCTCTTCATGATAGAAGAGGAATTCAACTTAAAGTTTCTAGTAATAAATTAATAAAAATATATATTTTAAAAAATTTTATTTTTATTTATTTTTTATTGTTTAAGGCATGAAACCATTTGTTTGTCAGAGAGAAAACTGCTTAAGTCCAGTGAATAATGAAGCAGTCAAAGTATAAATCAAATATTGAGATTTTTTTAATATTAAATAAATAAAAACAAAATGTAATTTGATTATTAGATGTGCTGGGACCATTCCATAGCGATTGGTTCTGGTGACAGTCCTCCACCTCTGTATATATGTTACGACTGTGCGGAACAAATTTTACGCGAATGTCCAATCGCTAACATTTCAGATGTTTTATTACCCATGCAACAAATTCCAGCCACTTGTGAAAACAAAGTATAAATACAATTATATTTTTGTAAAAATGAAATTAATTATGTATTTTTCTAGAGTTGCCGTTCTAGTGACAAGTCAGCTGTCACTACCTGTTTTTCAGTTGAATGTGCTAACTACAACGGTCATCGGCCCATTAGATATTGTGCCCAATGTCACTCTATTCGACATAATAATCGTAGAGGAGTTGGACACATTTTCCATACAACCATTATTAGTCCTTGGGCCATGGATCCGGACATGCAAAGTTACATGGTTGAAGCAATTGTCAGTCTTCTTAAAGAAGCTCAACCATTAACAGACCGGCGTGTTAAAGATTTAGATGATCGTCATCCTCGTGTTGTTCTTTTGGATGCTGAATTGAGTCAGTCGGAGGCGGAGTTGGAAGAGCGCCGCCTCCTGAGTCGATATGGAGTTTATTTATTAGTTGGTTTTTGCACTCCAAATGAAGATACACCTATAGTAAATAAACGTATAATGAATATATAAATAAAGATTAATATTTAAAATAATTTATAATTAGGAAACACTTGGCCGACTTCTAGCGATGTTATTTCAGTGGTTTGATTCATTAGCCTACCTTCCTGACGGTAATTTTGCATAAGCAATTAAAATTTTTGTTTTTATATTTACAATTTGATTTTTTTAAATCTTAGATCAGGCTGGAAGTACTCTCGAAAGATTAAAATCAGAGGTGGGTATTAAGTTAATTGTAATTAGATACAAATATAAATATAAATTCTGTAAAATGTAAATTTTCTAGTATATTCATGGTTGGCTAATGGAAGTGTGTAAGACACATTTTGAAGTTTTTGTTGCATGTCTTTTACCACATCCAGTTGAATATGCCAGAGTGGGCGGCCATTGGTATGATATAATGATAATAATAATAATGAAAATAATAATGTAATAATTACTTTATTAACTAATGGCTTTTAAAAATACTTAGGGATACATTAGCAAGCAGAACTACTCACATTAAAGAAGGATTTAATCGGTTATTTTGTTTGGTGCCGTATGAAGTGATCAGTTTAGAAGTTTGGGATTACATCATGCCCTATTGGATGGAAGCAATTCGCAATGAAGTTCCTGAAGATGAATTGTCGGAGTTGCGAGTTCTTCTAAGGTTTTTATAATCTAACATATGCATTGTTGTATTTTTAAAACAGTTTTAATTTCTAATAGTAAAGTATTGGATCCTGAAATGAGTCCTCTAGGTTTTGATGCACATAAAATGTATCATTTTATCACTATTCGATTTCATAACACTTCAGCTCCTGTTCAAGAGCAAGCATTGCTGTGGCTTCAGGTTTGAAAATTACTGTTTTATTGTAAATTGTAGTAAATTTAAGCATTTTTTTTTTAAATTACAGATATTATCAATGTTAAATGTAGTGGTTCCTCTCAGTTTATTATTCACGATGTTTAATGAAGGAGTTAAATCTTGTACAGCGTCGGCCAATGTTCAAGCATCAAAACCTCCAAAAGAAGAACCTACAGCTGCCAATATTATGCGTAATAAACAACTAAACTTTTTTTTTTATTGATGAGCAATTATATCTGCTATTGGTTTTAATAGAAAGCAGCATTGTAGAACACATATCACGTGCCAACTCGCCCTATTCTCCAGAGGATCCCCCTTCAACGAAACTGGTTGATTTTAAATCAGATGCAGAAATGAATTTACCATGTTTTCTTTTGATGCTCGATATACTTTTAAAGCAGGTTTGATTTTATTTCTTTGATTATCCAATACTATTTTATTTTTGTGAATTATTTTACAGATTGAACTTCAAGAAGTTGACATGCATCAAGGAATGGATCATATTGTGTCTCGAGAATCACTTTCTCTAATTAAAGAAATGATTTGCTCTCACTGGGCTGTAGCTCACACTTGTAAAGACGACACCCCTCACGACTGCACATTTTGCGAATTAGTTACTACATTTTATCAGTTATCACTTGAAATAATTGAATTTATTTCGCCAGTAATGGAAATTAGCAAGGTATGTAATTTTTAAAATAATTATTTAAATACTAACATTTTGATGTCTTTACTTTAATTTAATAGGTACAAGATGAAAGCGAGGTCGTGGGAAGTGAAGGATCTTCCCGTCGGGGTTCACCTAGTGAAGAGCAGCTTCAATATGTTTCAGTTCAGACGGCGGGTACACTTCCTTTTTCTCAACTTGAAGATGGAGTTGAATCTGCTGTACCTCAACTTTTTACTGCAACTGTGCAAATGGTGGCTGATGCCGAATTGGATACTGTTGCTATCATGCCAACTGAAGAGGTGGTAAAGGCTGTGGCCAAAGCCGTAACACTTACAGAAACTGATGTCGGTATGTTACAGTAATAGAATTCGGTAATAAAGACGTTTCTTAAACACAAATTGTTATTTTGTGAAGGTTTGGCTAAGGTCTCCGTAGCACTTCCTACAGTCGTTGATGAAAATGATCAGCAAACTAGTGCAAAAGATTCTCAAGAGGAGGATGGAACTTTTTGGCACACAAGTCAAGGCAAATTTAAGTTCACACTAGAAGAATTACCGCCCCAGTTACGATTAATTCATGCTATTTTAAAGGTAAATCATGGTTTTTAAATTTATATTAACTAATTAATAAATTAATTATTAATATAGGAATTAAGCAAATATGAAAATGCTGATATTACTTATCATATGCTATCTTGCATGAAGTATTTAATTTTACATGCCGAATGTTTAAATCGAGCTGTGAAGGAAAACCGAGGATTTTTAATTTGGATTCAAGAGAATCTTCTTATCACTAAGTAAAAATAAAAATAAACAAATATTTTTAAAAAATATGTTTTTATAATTGTGTAATACATTTTGTGTAGTTTATGGAAGTTTCTACAAGCTGAATATTCTCATATTTCTCAAGTTTGCGTACAAATTTTGCTTCATTGCATTACATTACCATCTGGTACTGACATGTTTTGGAAGATAATTGAAGAAAATTTTCACAGTGATGATTGGATGGTGCGAGCAGCAGCTGGTATGACATCAACATTATTTAAAATACAGTTTTCAAAGTTTACTTATTTAAATTTGTAGTTGAAAAAGTTACAATGATTGCTCGATTTGTGGAATGGGAGCCATTGCGACAAAGCCAGTGTTTGCAGTCATCTTTAGCAAACGCTTTTTGCTATCTAATTAGCAGTATGGATGATATCCAACCATCAGTTGCTCAAAAAGGAATGCTCTATTTAGAAACGATAAAAAATTCATCATTAAAAGTAAAAAAATTCAATATTTAATTTCATTCAGTTTTAATTCATTTTATTAATTTAATTTAGTGTCTTTGTTGGTGCTTGGAAGTCCAATTTGATATGGTCATTATGGATCGACCCATGATCCTTCAGACTCTCTATCAATTACATAACCGACTCTCTGCACGAAACATTTTGTCGTGGGATTTTTTTCTCAATAGATTTGACGTTCTATTTCTTGAAGCCCAAATAGGATTAGAGCAGAAAGGAGATATTGCATACCCTAGAGGTTTATTTAATTAATGTCTGCTTTATTTGTTACTAAATTATTATTTTATCTATAGATTTGAAAAACTCAGATGTAAACAGTGATATTTTAGCTAGAAAATTAAGTAGAGCCCAAGAAGCTTTGAGTCTGCAGCAGAGTGACAGCATACGATCTCTGAGCGCAAGTCTGGGGGCTAAACTGCGATATAAACGAACTTTGTCTGCTCCCGGCGGCATGATTGTTCGCCAGGAGAAAGTAACGTCAGTGGATACTGAAAAGTTTTTTAGCCGCCAGTCCTCCGCTCCCGTACTCAAACGCAAATGTTCAAAATTTGGCATTGCTCAAGTAGTAGGGCAGTTGCCAAACCATTTGTTTCCAGGTAAAAGTTAAGAAAAATTGAAAACTTAATTTTTGTTTTAATTTCTTATTAATTTTTGTTTTTGAATTTTAGATGGGAATCTGAAGGATCCACATCAAGAAGAGAATAGTTTTGTAAACATGTTGCATCGAGTTTTGGAAACGGATGATAGTGATAGAGATACTATGCATCTTCTTGTATTTTTGTTTATGCAGGTTAATATAGTTATCAACTCCGTAAAGTAAAGAATCCATATACCTATATATTATATTACTTGTTTTTAGTTTCTTTCGCACTCAGATCAAGCTGTTCTGAGCGATGAAAAGGCAATTGCTAAAGTTCAGAATATAGTATTGCGTCATATCAATGTTCTGTTGGGTTATAATCCACAAGACAGAGCTTTTTGTATTGCGCCAAGTCGTTTGAGAAGTTCTCCTATTTTCAATTCGTTTTTGTTCATGTTGCCTGACGTGAGATAATATAATTATTGCCTAATGATTTATTTATTTTAAAATATTTTTTAAAATCTTTTAATAGGTATTTGACCATAATTTTCAAATGGGTACTTTATTATTAAATATTTGTCTTCCTTTGCTACATTACTGTCCAGCTCCTCAAAGATGTAACTCTGATACGCCACCGAATTTTAGTCTATGGTACTTGGAACCGCACTTAAGACATAGCTGGTTGATGACACTTCTAACAATTTTGTACAAGGTGATATTTTAAATATTATTTATAAAAAAAATTATTTAATCAATTTTATTTACAGTTTCGATATAGCAATATTCCATTTTCTCGAAACGTACAATGGTTAATTCGTATTATATTGTGCACTTTGGATGCTCATGATCATTCTTGTCATCAAATAAGTGATACTTGTTTGCTTACTACACCAAGTGCATCAAGAGCTAAAGGTGTATGACAGTATATGGAGTTTCAATGAAAAACAGTTTAAATAACTTCTTTCTCTAAATTTTGTTAGATGTAAGTAGTATGTCTGGAGGTGACGTTCAAACTACTATTGAAAAAGAATCACCACCACATACTCCAGGTTTATCGTTAGATAGTTCAAGAGTTGCTGCATCATATTCAGCAGAAACTAGATCACTTTATTATAAATCAGATACCCAAGAAGAACCAGAAACAGTTCGTGAATCGTATAATTCAGATCAATCCAAAGGGGCAGAAAAAACAGATTGGGCTCAAGTAATTAGAATTTTGCATTTCACTTTTAATATGCTCATTAAATATAATTTTAAATTTTTATTTTTTAAAACTAAATTTAGCCTTGGAAGTCACGTAAATTACCAGACTATAGCTTCTCTAATGATGTTGATGATGTCGAACCGGAGTTAGAAGCAATTCCAGAAAGTCCTAAATCTGATGATAATATTCATCTTTCAAGTTCTCACGATTCATTGAAAGAACTTCCAATTTTATTAGAAGTTGGAGAAGAAAGAGCTGTGGTTCGGGAAGAAAGTACTGAAGAAAACGTTCTGCAGGTTATTAATCCAGCAGACATACAAGTGATTTCAGTATGTGCTCCTGTTGATTCACAAATGGCTCATCAAATAGTAGCGTTTGACGAATCATTTGACAAGTGCGACAAGAGTAAAAAAGTAAACGGTGATACGATTAGACCACCATTAAAAACGGCAATGTCATTTTCTTATGATCCAGCACCAGTAATTAAAGAAGAATTTACCAAATTTTGTCCTATTGATGACAAAACTCCTGTAGAAACATTACCAAAGAATCGCAAACAACTTCAGAGAAGTCATACGTTGGATAATGGCAGCTCTGCAACAGAGTCATCTTGTAAAAAACTTGAGGTTTTGGATGCGAGGCAACTCGAGCGATCGATTCGAAGAAGAGAACCAACCGTTATTTCCCAGTGCGATCAACAACAATCGCAATATTTATTCCAACCAATTCAAGCTCATCCAATCACTTCCCGAACTGCTGAACGAGGGATCAGTAAAAGCAAGACCGAAACGAAACCGTCACAACTTATTAAAGTGGAACCACGAAGAAGTCCCGTCACTGAACCGGCGGAGATTCAAATTGCAGCTACGTCAACGTCATCTAAGCCATGGACTATTGAAGTACACTCAGCAATTAAATTAGAACCTTTAATGACTCCTACGATTTCTGATCAAGCTGTGGAAACTTCTGTATCGAATCAACGCAAAGATCAAATGACTTACCTCGCCTCCATTGTGCCTTCTGTCACCAAATGTGCAAGTCAAGTACTGTCAACCGTTGAACAATTACCACTGACTCGACTTCCTGCTGATGTAAGTCAGTGTGAAATTATAGGAGGCAAAATATTACCTGCCGATGACAGCGTTGAAGAAACTCGAAGATTTGCAGGATTGTATTCTGCAGAGGGCAGTAGTGGGCCTCATGCGTTTCAAAAAGTTGAGGGATCTTTATCCCGTGAATCCAGTTTTGAGAAAAGAAATGGTAAAGGAGAAGGTCATTCAACGTTTACGCAGGAGCCAAGACCACTTCCACTGTGGACAACTGAAGCAAAATTTGTAGAACCGCAAATGGTTCAAATGGAGGACATACAACCTGGACTTGCAAAATTAGAAGTACATCAAACTAAAACTTTATTAACAAATGGTACAAGTGACGAAGGAACACCGGAAACGGTATTAATTTTAAAATTAGCAATAATTATTTGAATAAATTGAATAATATCTTGTTTTAATAGGTGAGTCCTAAATCTCGTTTGGTGAAACAAGGCCGTATAACTGATGTCGAATTTCAACATCAAAGCAGTGGAAGTACTGAAGGGATTGGTGGTGATGGCGATGATGAAACTTCAAGCGCTGTTACGGCACATAATGTACAAGATCAAGGTGAGACTGACATTTTATTTATTTAATCAATTAATTTATTTATTTATTCATGATAATTTATTTTTAGAGGATCAAAAAGGAAGACCTCATTTTAGACAACGCAGGCAAAGAAAAATGGGTGTGGCTTCGTCTTCTGAATTACAAAAATTTATCGACCAAAGAAATAATTTGAACAGAAAGTCACGTAAAGGTGATGTACCACAACAAACGACTCAACAAACAGGTTTAAAACCGTCTAGCCTTCGTTGCGGTGAAGATGCAGTTGTAGAGCGATGTTCCGAGTGCAATTCTGTGTTGGAACAGTACAGTGATGAAGAATTGGGTCTATGCATTGTAATTCTTGCCACATTTATACACCGAGAACCAGGTCTTGCTGCGCCTATACTTCCGGAAATACTGAGAACAGTTGCTAGGTTTGATCTTTTAATTTTTTTTTTAATTGCGTTTTATTTTTTGCAAAGTTTTCTAATTATTTTTATGTACTTTATAACAGAATCGCAGCTAATAAAACTCATTCATGGCAGCGTGAAACGAACATTTATGTGCCAGGAAGTGCTAGCAGTGTGGCTAAACAATTTTTAAGATGTGTTCTACATCAGTTAGCTCCAAATGGAATTTTCTTGCAGCTTTTTCAGTCTAGCATTGAAGGTTGAATTGTCTTATGTTAAATTTTTAAAAATTATTTACATTTTTGGCTATTTCAGATTCGGCGTTTTTTAAAGCAATTGCTGCAGCATTGACAGATTTTAACGAGTTGAATCCGACTGCTCCAATACAACTTCTTTTGGAGGTAAAAAAATATTTTTGGTACAATTTCTAATTTTGATTTATTTTTTTTTTCTTAATAATAGGCATTAAACGAATGTAAAATATTACCCACAGAAGGCATTCAACAAATTATGTATAATGTCGCTACTTACATGGAATGTTTGCCTTTGGAAACACCTTCATCTGCTTGGGTTAACATTATTCCGCAATTCGATGCATTCTTTCGCAAACTGTATTTGATTATTCCTGGTTTGCCATTGCACATACATCCTACGCTTCAAATCATTGCATCAATTTTAAAAATTCCAGGCTTGAATGCATTCAAGGTATGCTTGTACAACTACGTGGTAATTTTTAATTAATTATAATACCGGTACATTTAATTTTTTTTTTGCAGTCTATTTTAGATCCATTTTCAAAAATCTTAAGTTACGCCATTCAAAACTTAACTTTAACTTACCAACAGCTTCTCGAACTGTGCCATCTATGTAATAGGGCGTTTTTCAAAGTAAACAAACGAAATTTTAATTTTTTTAAGTTAGTGCTTTTAATATTGTTTTGAAATTTTTTCAAAGGAACGAGACAAACTTTTACTCACTCGAACCGTAGTGTTTGAATTAGTCCAGAGCCTGAAATTCAAAACCAACGTTTCGGATGACAATTTACTAATGTTGGTTCAGGTAAAATACATAATAAACTTTTAAATAATAATAATAATAATTAAATTAGGATTTGCTTACTTTATTTTTTCTAGTTAATTTTATGTTGCATGTAATTTGGCAGAGATATCCGTTATATTTAAAGATAGAGATAAAAACAAATTAAATTAAATTATAATATATAATAATATATGTAATATATACATAAATTTTTTTAAAATCAGTTCGTAGTTCAAGATGCAGGCGGAACTTTAGGACCTAGTATTATCACTGAGGATTTAGTACCACCAGTTCTAGACGTTCAAAATATGATTAACACAAGTGCTTGTGAATGTATGAGACAGCATTTAAACGATGCCATTGAGTTTGTTGCAGATGTGCACACATTGAGTAAAGTAAAGGTAATTTTCAACACTAACTAAATGTCTAAGTGATTGAAACTGACATTCGCATTGAATAATTTTCAGAGTAATTTCAAAGGAACTATGGTAGGGTTAAATGAAGATACTTTAGGAGCTACATTGAAAGCCGGTATAGCCCAATATTTAGCATTGGAAATTACCAGGGGAAATAATAGAGATAACCGTGCAATTAGCCGCTATCTACCTTGGTTATACAATGCACCATCTACTGTGCAGCAAGGGTAAATTTGCAAAGCATAATTTTTAATTTTTTGAAATTTCTTTTTAAATTATTAAATTCAGACCTAAAGAATTTCTGGATTGTGTGGCCCACATTCGACTATTATCTTGGCTCTTATTAGGAGCTCTTACTCATACAGCTATGTTGGGAAATAATAACAGCCTTGTATGTCAGCCGGTGCCTTTGGAGGCCAGTTGCCATGTAGCTGATCACATCCAAGTTATTCTGACGGGCTTTGCAGAGCAATCCAAGGTAAATTAATATTGATTTTTAATTACCAGCATAGTTTGAAATATTTAATTAAGTTTTTATATGTTTTAGGCTTCGGTGCTTCACATGTCTTCTTTATTTCATGCTTTTATTTTATGTCAGGTATAATACAATGGTATTATAAAATTAAAATGTATTTAACTTACGTTTTTGTTTAAATTTTAAGTTGTGGACTATGTACTGTGAACAAATGGCTTCGCTAAACCCGCCAGGCAGCGAACATCACAATGCTGCATCCATCACATTGACAGATTTTTGGGCAAAAATAACCCCAAGCATTCTACAATTACTTTCTCATTCTAAAGTTGTGAGTTTTGATGTATTTGTCATGTGTGTTTATAGTAATTTTTTTTTAATTTTGTAAATTATAGTTAGCAGAAATGGTTAATTTACATTTCTTGAGTCTTATGGAAGCATTGATGGAATGTAATTCTACAATTCTTGCTAAGGTAATTTAATTCTCACACTGTTTTATATGGATTGTACTTATTTCATTATTTTTTTAAAGTTATTTCCAGTATGGGCACCTGTTATTTATGCATACCAAGGGCAGGTAAAGTTTTAACCATTTTCTTAACATTTCAATGAGTTTATAATTGTTGTTTGAAATTATAAAGTTACCTGGACATTTACAAGTTCGTTTACAAGTTTGTGAAGATAGAATGCCCCCAGTACAATCAAAGGATGAAATGGCTTCCATTACTAATACACTTTTGAAATGGCTGCAGCGACTGCAATTCAAAATTGGTCAAATCGAACTTCAATCTTCAGCAGCCACTCAATTTTACTCCGTATAAATCGTTGTTAACTTATTGTTAGAATTTATTCAATTTTACAAATCTTTGCAGTATTAACTTAATGTTCCATTTAATGAGACGTAATTAATATTTTATTTGTTAAATTTATTATAGGTGAGTATCACACACGAGTCTATTTTGTCATTATATTTAAAATATAAACACATCGAAGTACATCTATGTGATTACTGTTAATGTTTACAAACATTACTTCTAGTTAACTACATATTGTTGATTGCAAAATGTTTAGATGGTAAAAAGCAGACATTATAATTATGAAAACTTATAGGTATGTTGTCTGTAACAAGTGTACCCGTTAAACAGATGCATTGTTTTACAGTCATCAAAGCAATTTAAATGAATGTACTAATTAGATTAAGTGTAATTGCTTTCATTAATTGTTACTCAACCATATGTAGCAAAGGAATTTTTATTTTTTATTTATTTTTTTTTGTAATTTTAGTTTTACAGTAAATTATGAGTCTTGTGAAAATAATCCGTGTTGGTCTATAGTTTCTATAAGTGAACACAATATCGACGATTCCACCTATTAAATATTTGATAAAATTAAATAATTATAGATAAAGGGAAAAATACAATAAATCTTACCACCAAAATATATTCACACGTTTTTGGTTCCAAGAGGTATAAAGCAACTGCATTTGGATGAGTTGTTGATTCTTTACACTTAATTTTTACTTCCACTTGTCGAGGTTTTCCAGTAATATCGCACATAGTTCCGCCAGAATATAAATGAGATGTTTGCCTTTAAGTATAATTAAAATATAAAATTGTTTCTGTAAAGTGTATTTATATTTTACTACTTTTGTGTGACACCCATTTGCAGCTTTGGTCTTTTATGAGGATTTTCTTTAATCCACAATTTATGCATGTCTTCATTCCAAGTCCCTAAAACAACTTCAATTCGTCTTTTATCGTCGTACTGCAACACGATCATTTAAAAAATAAATTAAAGTGTTGAAATAAAATCTTTTAACTCTTACTTCATGATACTGAGTAACTTTGTTTCCATTACAAAACTCAAATTTCCACCATCCACTTCCCTGCAAAACATAATTTTTATAAACATATACAAATTTCATGTGATTCAATACATACACCATATAAACAATGCCGACCATTAAGAAAATCATCCATTAATTTCAAATTGTTTGGAGCAGTTTGTGGTTTTCCATCATATTTAAATATTTCCTCGGTCAATTTTTCTTGATTTAACTTTTCTTCAAGTTTCTTCAAATAAGCAGTCTATAAAACATTATATTAAATTTAAAAAATGTTTTATTTTTAAAATACATTTCTAATTCTCCTTACTTGCAATCTTTTTTGTTTTTGCGCAAAGCGCAGATTCTCTGACTCAATTTTTTCTAATTGAATAGGTTTTTCAGGAGAGCCTTCTAACGAATGGCATTGAATATCGTGTTTAATTGTTTCCTTCAATCTACCAAATTTAATAAGTTAATCATTAATAAATAATTACACTAAAAAAATACAATAAAATTACTTTTACCTGTAATCAGGATGTGCACATAAGATTGAAGTAAGTACTATCATTTCATATTCACAGCTAGAAACTTCCTCGACAGCATAAATTTCATTATTGCTGTCTGGTAAGCAAATATACAAAATTTTTGTACTTCTAGCTTGGTTATTTAGATCACAAGTTGTTCCATCCGACATAACAATTTCAAAGTAGGGTAAACTTTGACTTTCAATCTTTTTAGTTGGAATCTATTTAAAATAATACGGTATTACATAACTAACCTTAAAAATAAAATTTAATATTTCTAACGTTTTTCCTGTCTTTTTTAGCAATAATTTTTTCGCTTGTTTCAATGCCTGTAAATATATTACAAATTCAAGTTGCGTACTGAACAATTAATTAATAATTAAAACTCGTACGTGTTGATAAATATTCTTCTGCATTAAATCGTCCTAAAAGAAATTCCTGACGACGTAACTTCTAAACATTACACAATATATTTAAAATCTTTAAATTATATTATTAAAGATTAAACAAACTTTTGAATTTGGAATCGAAGTATCTTTTTCATCGTGATATTGTTTCACATATCGACCATGGCATAATTCGTAAGTCCAATACTGTTCGAGCTACCATTAAAATATAAAAATATAAATTAAAAATATAAATTAAAAAGATATGAACTTACTCTATACGAGCAAGATAATTGACTAAATAATGGCTGGAGCAATTCCAAGGCACTAGCACCTGCGTATGTTTGGTCTTTATTCTGTTCAGAAATTATAAAAAATTATTCATATTTGATGAATAAAAATTTTGTTTACATTATCATTCTCCTTATCAGTTGGCAGTGTACATCGATATTTTTCATTATCAATTGTAGTCATCACAACAACATTTTCATCCTGCAAAATAATTAAGCAAAAATTAGTAAATGTTTGATCTAATTTTATTTTATATTACAGAGTCAGCTAAAGAAGGAATATGAGATCCAGGCCAGGACAGCCGAAATAAAACACTGTCATCAAATTCATTAAATGCCCATGAAAATGATAATAAAATCCACAACACGCTAATGATTATCTTTAGGTCAAATTTGTACTGTTCCATCTTTTCAAGGTCTTGATCTTGTAAATCAGCTATCTGAGAGAATTATGTTGTCATGTCGAGAGTATCGTCTCCTTCTTTACTGCATCATCATGTACCTGTTTCTCAACATCAGATGATGTGTTATTAAGGTATCGAAAAATACCACCAGAGGGCTAAAGATTCGAATTGAGCTGTACCGATATCATTATATACAATCGATACATTATTAATACATCGGAAAATCTATGGGTAACGTAAATTTTGTTTTAATTTATTACATTTTTTTAAAATATTTTTAAAACTACGTATTTATATTAAAAAGTAAAATTTAAGTGTTTTAATTTTTTTGTTTATTTCCCGGAGTTGTAATGGCGGAGCAAAGGGAATCATAGTCGTCGTGGCAAAAAATTCTACATAATCACTGTAAAGCTTTGTGTATAAAAATTTGTTAAACCATAAGTAAAAATAAACAAAATGGATTATTCAAGTCACGGAACAGTAAGGCACCGTAAGTGTAGGTTCACTTTTAAATTAACACGTCTCTGCATGACCTGCTTGATATGTGAAGTCAATGTTAGAGAATACGAATAGTAAGATTAAACGAAACTATACCTAACCTGTACTAACAAAAAAAACTAACTAATTTTCTGAATATTTTAAAGTAATAATTTGATTATCAAAAACAGATTATAAATTTTTTTATTTTTGAGATGTACTATTAAAAAAATGCAATTTACATTTATTTAATTTTTAATTTTTTGAAATAGCTGCTCAACGACAGCCATCTAATAAACGACCACCTCCTAAAACCAATCAACCACCAATGCCACCACCGGGGATGTACTCGCAATACGGACCACCTGTCCATCCAAATCCACAATTATTTCAGGATACAAGTGCTCAAGTCCCGTATGGAATGCCTCCTGGTAATAATATTGTCTAAAACTAGCTTTAATATATTTTTTAACTTAATTTTATTTTTATTTTTAGGATATCCAGGAATGACTCAGCCAATGACTGCTCCACAACAATTTTTGACAGATCCTGTAGTTGCTTCAATGGCAATGAATTACGGACAAGTGCTAGTGGGCCAAGGAAAGGAAATGATGGATAAAAATGTAGTCTAAAAATCAGCAAATGTAAGTTTGGTGACATGGAAAGTAAATAAATTTTTTTATTATTTTATTTTTCAGTTAGAAAAATACATTTCAGTATCCAAGTTGAAATATTATTTTGCAGTGGACACTAATTATGTCACAAAAAAAATCGCGTTAATTTTATTTCCCTACTCGCAATCAGTAAGTTGATCATAATAATAAGAATAATAACTAAAATTTTAATAATTATTTCCATTAATTTTTTATAGGATTGGTCAGTTAAATACAATCAAGATGAGCCTGTTGCCCCTCGATACGAAGTAAATGCTCCTGATTTGTACATACCAGTAATGGCCTTTGTAACTTACATCCTATTAACTGGTTATATTTATGGAGTTCAAAATAGGTTTGAACTATAATTAAATACAAAATTGTATATTGTATATTTAATATTACTTGATTTTATTTCTAGATTTTCACCTGAAAAATTGGGAATAGAAGCAAGTTCTGCATTAGGTTGGCTTATTTTGGAAGTTCTTGCAATTGTTTTCACAATATATATAACAAGAATGGATTCTCAAGTGAAGATGCTAGATTTAATTGCGTTTTGTGGTTATAAATATGTTGGGTAAATAAATTAAATAAAATTACAATATTATATAATCAAAGCAAATTTAAATTATATATATTTTCAGTATGATTTCCTGTCTTCTAGCAAATTTAATATTAAAATCAGTAGTGTATTACGCAGTTCTATTGTATACTAGTGGTTCATTTGGTTTCTTTTTGGTAAGTTTTCTTTTTTTATTTTTTAAATAAATTAATTTTAATGTTCAATATTGTGTTCTTCTCAGGTTCGAACGTTACGTCTTCAACTGATGGCAGGAAATGAAGGTACTAATCAATCATACGAAGGTGGCTCTAAACGCAGATTATATCTTTTGTTATTTGTGGCACTTATTCAACCAATTGTAATGTATTGGTTGACTTTTCATATCGTTAACCCTCCAGTTGACCAAGTTCCAATCGCAGTCAAATAAAATATTTGAAATAAACTTCAAAACTTCAATAATAATAATAGTAAAAATTTGTGTTTGAGTCGTAGTAAAATTTATTTAATTTTTTAAGCTATTATTGTTTGCAATTTTCTTTGCAATTTTGTTTATATATTTTTCATGTAAAATGACAAAATTTTTATAAATATTATATAAGATTTCAATAGTATGAATAACTTAAGCTATTTTTGTATGAATAATTTGTGTTTATATTTATGAAATGACTCATTTGTTTGACAATTCAATTATGACTAATTTCCGTTTTATAATATCTTATCTACATCTTCCTCTAACTCAACTTCAAACATCTTCTGCAATAGAACTTCAACATCCTTTACATCTATTAATTGACAAATGGTAGTAAATTAATTAGCTATTATTAACAAATATAAATAATTAAGATAATTTCATTACTTTTACTAAGGTGAAAACGGATATCAGTGTCACCTGATAAATCCGGTAAAGAGTTTATTTCTACACTATTTGAATCTACTTCTATTTCTTCGTTACAAGTTTGCTCGTTATCAATTAAGTCGTCGCTATTCTTTGTTTTAGTGTAAGATGTCCAAAGTTCTGGTTGATCTCTGAACAGTTAATTTGTTTAAGTTAAATTTTAATTGAAATTAAATTTTTCTTACTTGTCTATGCCAAGTCCAAGTTGATCAATTTTATTTTCCATAGCACTTTCCATTTTTCCCTTATGGAAACTGTATTCTAAAATAAATGCTTCCAAAACAAACGCAGTAAAAATACTGGAAAATAAATGAGATTAGTTATAACTTGAGAAATTATATTAATTGCAATTTACTTACTTTAGAACTATTATCACACACGTAATATGAAAAATTATAAAATACAATCTGGCGTATGTATTGGTAACAGCAACGAACCCAGCTGTGATAAGTAAGATTGTAAGTTAAAAATTTTATATATTCGTATATTTTTTTTTAGTTTAAAGCTGATAATAAAATGAAAGGATATCATGCCATTGATTAACTACTGTTAATTCAAACAGAACAACCATCGCATTAAGTATATTATTAAAATTATTATTACAGTAATGGTTTTTAAAGAAATCTGTTCCATTTAATTTTGTGTTTCCACAAAATAAATTCTCAGGTTTATCGTGTGCAGAATATCCATGATAAGTAATTAGACCTTGAAATAATTGCATGCCAACAATGGCAAAGGAATAATAAAACACCTGAAAAATTATGTCTATTAAGTTCTGTTTTAAAAACTGTTTTGATGGCTTACCAGCATTACACCGCCATATGTCAACATAAATGGAGCGATGTGCATTATTGTTGTTACTATTAATCGGAATCTATTTTACAGAAAATGTAAAAATTACTTTATAAAAAAAGTCACTGTATACAATTGTTGTTTTTAATACCGTTCTACGGCACCAATAATTTTCACTAATCGTAGAACACGAAGAACTAAAAGAGCATCTAAGGTTTGAGTTTGATATTGATCTATTAAGAAATTATTATTAGAAAAATGTAATATGTCCACATAAATTCTTTAAACATTCATATTTACTGTATTTATTAATTTCATCAATTACTGTTGTAATTGCAGCTGCCCCAATAACAATGAAATCAAACCTATTCCACAAAATTAAATAGATTAACTTTAAAAGAACTTAAATTTTTGTCATTAAAATATATTACGTGTTCCAGAAGCGATTGAAAAAATTTATGAATCCTAAAGTATAAAGCTTTAGTAAAATTTCAATAACAAAAAGTCCTAGGAAAATCCAATCTGCCAACTGAATATCAAGGATTATGAAAAAGGCATTGACGACTATTAAACTGTCGAACGTATAACGAAAGTATCTAAAACATTGAACAATTAAATATTTCTGTTTTTCAAGAGATAATCACTTGAATTTTACCGATGCTGCACACATAATCGCAAAAATAAAGAAGGAATAGACTCGTAGAAATAAGGAAATAACTTCTCAATTAAAATTTTCCTGTCCTTTATTTCAGATACGTGAACATTTAATAAATCAGCAAACTTCAAAAAATCACGTTTATCTTTAAACAAAAAATGTAAATATTAAATTAACATATTTTAAAAATATTTAAATGTGCTATTCACCTATGTAATTGTCCATATCCTCGTCTAAAACATACCAAAGAATACTAACTAACGTTTTACTTCTTCGAGGAGGTACATATTGCATTAAAAGGTTAAAAGTCGACCTTGATACCACAGATTTACCATCAACTTTAACTTTGAGTATCTCGAATGCACGACTTAATTGTTGTCTTTTAGATGAAACTGAATTTTTTACTTCATTCTAAAATAATTAAAAAATTATTGCTTTCTAAAAAATTGTATACTTTTAAAAATAAATATCAAACCTTTAAGTTCCTTTTGTAGTTATTGTAAATCACAGCCAAAACTACACTCATGAAGATGTATAAGCATATCAGTAAAAAAGCAATAAAGTAAAGGACATACCATCTACTTTGGTCAAAGGCTGGCATCCTAATTTTTTAAGAAAATAAAACGATATAAAATATTGAGCATTATTGCATATTAATCAATATTTTTACATCACATCTGGATTATTTGAAGTTGTTACTAGTACGTATAAATCAAAAAATGAATCAAAGAAATCTTTGAAATAAGGACTACCATTAGGATATACAAAATTACTGTAAAAAGAATACTCAGAATTAAATTAATTTAATACAGAATTAAAATAAAAATATGTAAATTATTTTATCTTCATTTTTATTTTATTTATTTTAAAATTACCACTGTACCGTCTGCCAAATAATCTGTAGGCAATTAGGGTGAAAATTGTAATATTGAGAAAAAACAAGATGAGTACATTTGCAACACCAGGAATAGTACGTCGAATATTTCGAAAAGCGCGCCTAATCTACTAAAAAAAATAAGTTATTTAAATGTATTTATTTAATTTTTTTTATAAAAAAATGTAAAATATTATTTGATTCGTAACAGTACTATATTAAAATTTATTTAAATTTTGATTAAATTAAAATTTTGCATACATGGTATTGACCAATCAAATTCAATTAAAATGTAGCAGCCATTTTAAGTGGCAATTTTAACAACAATAATAGTAATGTTACATCATTTTAAGTTAAACTCAATTTATAAAGAAGACTACCTGTCGGGCTTCAGCAAAATTCACAACAAATAACGGCCGCAATGCTCTTGACCATCGCACTGCCCATTTAGCTGACGAGGAATTCATCATGGCTACGTAAATCAGCATGTCTAGAAATGTAAGCTAAACATTTAATTACTTTAACATCATTAAATATGACTTGCTGTACAGAAACGTACAATTATAGTCACCAAGATAACAATATTTTTTGCATCTGACCAAAACCGCTTTCTTTCCGTAAATGATATCATATGAACAAACCGAAAAATAAATACAAATAATGTTCCTATTTCCATTGACATTGTGCTCTGAGAATGATATAATAAAATATAAAATTTATAAAAAAGTTCCCGGCAAAGCATTAACATACCCAATATGGTAATTCCATGTGCTGTTCTGAAGGTTTTTCAAATAAAGCGAGGCTTAAGTTTAAAAGTATACTTATATACAATGTGTATCGCAGAATAAAGTGATTGAAAATATGGTAAAGCCTTAAAAAAGGTAAATAATTATATTAAAAATAATGCATACACAAAGCCATCTCTTAAACTTAATTTAACAAAAAAAGAGGAGAAAAACTCATTGAATTAAAAGTGACAGATGGGCAATTTTAAGTTAACTAGAAGAACTATAAGTTTAGCAATGGTTAAACGTTATTACAAAAACCACTTAGTGTTTTTCTTAGAGCAGTTGATGTTCTAAAATAAGCAATTGTCTAAAAAAAATATTTGTTGTAAATAATTTTTTTTTTAAGATTTTAATTAATTTAAAAGCAAAAGTTTTGCAAGTAGATAAATTGTAGATAGTTTAAACTAAAAGATAATTTGATGAATAACTTGACATTTTTGGCACTGGTTATTCTTTGCTGAGTGCAAGGAATTTGTGTAATGTTTTGCTGTTTTTCATCTGTGTAAAAGAAACCACAATCTGTTTATTCTCTTTAAACGTCAAACAAAGGTCAATGAACTGCCTAACCAACCAAATGATGGTTGCTTCTGCTTAAAACTTTAATACAACATGAAAATGTTAAATCTATCTTTATCTTTAGAATATCTTCGGTATATAGAACATGTATCATTAAACCGTTATCTTTTTAACAACATTTGTAATTGGTTTATTGCCAACTTGTTTTCAAGCCTCTTATCTCTCTTCACAATTCGCCCTTCCTTGATCTAATTGTCTTTGACTCTCCCACTAACCAATGTCTGGTCCCCAGATGTGGACAGGACACTTTCCCTATTTTCTTTTTTATCAGATATCAGTATAATCTTGCTTCCACTGTATATTTGTATAAAATTGTATAAATTGTATAAATTGTATAATTTAATTGTATAAAATGAGCTTAAATTTAACTTGGTGTAATGAATGCAGGAGCTGATAAGAGTTTTGCAGTCAGAGCAATATTTTCCCGGGGAGGCCTAAAAGGGCAAATTGAGCAAAACCTTGCAGAAATTGTGAACCATTTTCTTAAACATTTTCACTCAGAATACTCAAACATTTACTTTAAACTTTTTTCATCCTCGATGAAATCCGAATGTCTTCCCTGCTTTGCATCATCAACTAATGTTGCAGCTAATACCATATTCTGAAATTTGAGAGTTTATTTAACAAATATTCGACTATGAGTAAAATAAAATCACCTCATGTTTGAAAGGTGGATTCAAAGTTTTAATATCAGGTTCGGCTTGATCAATATCAATTTGAACCAAATCTTGATCTTTTTTGAATTTTACTTCTTGATTAAACGATGAAGATGACCTCTCTTTTTCATGACCCCAAATAAAAGCTGCAGTTTCTGCCCTCGACCTGCTTTTTTTTCTGTCCAGAGTGACTGTTTTATACTCACTGTCCTTGATCGTTGTGTTTTGGTTTTCTTTCTCAACTAAATTTGAGATGATTTCATCAGTTTTCGTGATTGATGATCCACCTTTATCTACCTCATTTTCTTCAGCTGACATTGTAAATTAACTTGAAAAAATTAATAAAAATATATTTTTGATTTTTCGTTTATAAAACTTAAAATGAATAATGTTGAAGTTTTTTATTTTTTTTTGCTGCGTTAAGTGATAAACAAAAATATTCTCAGTTGGTTACTGGTTTATTTATAAAGCAACTTAAACATTCTTTTTCGAATGAATGTAAAATGATTCATGGAGAACTACGAGTGAGTATAAAATTACTGTAAAAGTTAGAGAGAAAAAAGTTTCTTACTCTGTGCAGATGTTGTACCAAGCGGGAGGTATTATTCCGGGAGGTTAAATAGGAAAATTAACGCCCCCTGTAGATAGCATGTGCATTCGCTTGGGTCACGACTCACGAACGTTTTGACACGAGATACGATTAGAGAAAAAAGCGACTGGTATGAAGTTGTTTAATACGAGGTTCAATAAGATATCCGTTATCAAAAGTTAGAATAACAAAATAATATTATTAGGGATAAAATCAAGGAAACACTTGTCATCTTATCGGCACGCACAATCGAGCGGAAGTTGCCTAGTTAATTTCGTTTTTAAGCGGATGTTAATAAATAATTTTTTATAGTTAATTAATTTATTTATTTATTAAGAAATTAATGATTTATGTAATTATCTATCTGCTTGATAGTTTGGTTTTGAAAGTTGTAAGGAAGAAGTAATTTAGATTAGATATTGTTTTATTTAGTTTAATTTTATGTAATATCAAAGCATAATAAGATTATTATGGGAGGGAGAACTTGAGAATGGAATAAAAAAGAGAAAGTTTTGATAAAGTGAAAAAAATTGGTCGTAATCATAAATAAATACAATTCGTAATATTAATTTAATTGTCTTGTTTATTCAACTTCAAGTGCAAGAAATGTTTTACAAACTTTGTTGATAAAAACATGTTCAAATTCGGTTATTAGAGGGAAATGTTTTAAAATTTTGTTAATGAGATCCAAATAAAATTTTTTGTCAGAGATACTACAAAAATATTTCCCTTATTAAATTTCAAGTAAGTCATCAATTAATGACTTTAATTAATATTAACAATTTTTTTGTTTTTTTTTTGTTGCTTTTCCATTCTAATTAAGATTTAAATTTTTTATACAATTTCGTATTCATATTTATTATTTTGTACCCATTTTTTGTAATATACCAACACAAGCATTATATAATTTACTCTTTCCATACTGTACAAATATTTTTTCTTAAATTCCATCTCTGCACATATTTTTGGAAGCATTTTCAGATATAAGAAACAGATAAAAGGAAAATTACTGTGGATAAAAAAATGTAAACAAGAAATTTTGTAGAATTTTAAATTTTTTTCTTAAAGTAGCACCAATTGTATAGAATATATAAAAGAAAATGAAAAAGATCAAAGTAAAAGAAGTAGTGAAATGGCATCAAAATCAATACCAAAAAGAATTTTTTTTACAATAAATTTTTTAAAACTTATTAAATAATAAAAGCTTCAAAATTACATATTCATCCATTTTTTTCCCAGATATTTTTAAGTTGGTGTCAGCAAAATTTCTACTATAGGATTATAACTGTACCCAGTACATTATATAGCCTACCATTACAGCAAAACACTGAAGAGTAAAAAATACACGCAGCACTGTTTATAACCATTGAAAATAAATAAATTTAAAATCAATGGTGAGTAAAACTTACTACAAATACATTTTTGTTTCCTGTTGATTTCTTTAAGCTACAAAAATTTGGCAAGGTTTTAAGTCAGTCATAAAAGAAATTAAAACTCAAAATTGAGACAACATACATGAGTTTATATTTAAGTTTTACGCACTGAGATGTGCATTGTTTTTGCACTGGACAACATAAAAAATAAAAATTCATAATAATAATATTTGGACTTTTATGTATATGAATATTAAACAAAAAAAAAACACTTGAAACAATGTGAAAAATATTCGTTGCCAAGTGCAAATTTTTTTTACTTTAAAAAAGGAAAAATCCACAAAAACTGGACTTTGGGTGCTAAAATAACAATCCGTGGTTTTTAAGGGGTGGCATAAGCCATACACTTTGTCCAACAAAATAGTATACAAATTGGATTTTACATATATCAAACAAAATTATCAATATACTTTCATATTACAATTATAATAAAAAGGGGAATAAAGTTTGGTGTACAAAAAAAGTTGTATAAATTGTATGCCAAGTTTTGATAATATTATCAATTATTTCTTTTTATGGGGAGAGATTCGAAAAAGAAAAGAAAAAAATGGGTCCAATGGCACATAAAAATTGTTGAAAATTGTTGAAAAATGAAACCAATTTTTTGTTTGGTTTTTTTATTCGTGAATTTAGTTAGTTTTAATACTTTTTATTATTTTAATTTATTTCAATGCTGATATGCATTACTCAATAGGTGATAATAAATCCATACTATCAATCCAGAAATTTTTGTTGGGTTTTAAAACTTGTTTAATAACAGTTTGCTTATTAATTCGCATGTATCAGCCAATTTCACTGTACTTTATTATGCAAACTGTTGAGATTTGTTTAAAAATGTATATTATGGCCAGTCTAATCGATATGTAGTTACTATAATTTACGTCTCTTAACTATAGATTATTATTAATACTATAAAATTGTGACAATTATGAAATTTAAGTTAGTTTAAAATCACTAATTTTTTAATTTTAGAATTTATTTAATTTTTTTTATATATAAGAGCCAATTATTTTTAAATTTAGCCGAAAGTTATTATTAGGCACTGTTTTTTATAATAAGGTTTTAATAAAACTGTGAGCAAAAATTAGATGGAATAGTTAAGTACAATTGGAATGCAGTGCATATTTTTACTAGGTCTTAATTCGTTTTATTTGCTCTTAATAGCTGAAATTATTATTTTTTGAAAATAAAAATGGAATAAGAAGCACTGCAATTGATTAAAATGGATTTTTAATTTTTTTTTTATTATTTAATTCTTTTAGTTTATAAATAAAAAATTTGGATTTTGATTTATTCATTTTTTAATCTTCCATTTCTCAAAGCTGCGTATTAATAAGAGTTAGAAAAAGGGTAGGGAAAAAGTGGAATGATGGATTATATACCAAAAATTAAAAAAGAAAAAAAAACCCAGTCAGAAATCGAATAAACAAATCAATAAATTATCACAAAAACGCTTTGGCTTTCAGCTATTAATAATATTGAGAAAAAGAAATTCATTTTTTTCTTATACCCATAAGAAAAAACATACAAACAAAACTTTGAATTGCAAACTGTAAGTTCAACATAAAACACTTGAAAAAGAAACAAACATTTCAAATAGTTAAAAGAAAATAACAGTAATAATTTACAAAAAAAAAAAATAAAACAATAATAACTCATTTGTTTTATTATTAATTTTATGAGAAGAGAATTATTATCTAATTCCTCAAAAAATTTGTTAATTTTAATAACGAAGTGAGTAGTATGGCACTTCATCTGGAAAAGTCCTTCATCATTAAGACAATGAAAAGAAAAATTCTTCATTGACCTTTACTCAACTGAGTATTTTCGTTGCGTTTTGGTGGTGGTGGCGGTGGCTTTCTTTTTGGAGTGTTGGTCACACTGTTGTCCTTTAACCCACGGAGACCCAGGCACAACGATGGCATAGGAGGTGGCGGAGGCGGTAGTGGTAAGAGATTTTCATAATTCCTATCACCGATGCCGCATTCGTAATCATCACTTAAGTCTCGGAAACCCATAACAGGATACGCGGCTGTGTCTTGAGAAAGTTGTTGGGCCAACTTCCATTTCTTTTCCATCACGCGATGTAAATCAGCCAAAAATTCCCTGGGAGGTGTGACCTGACTCGATGATGATAATTTCGTTTCGGCGCTCCGTTTTGGCGGTGGTGGTTTCCTATTCTTTAAAATGGACTTAGTAAGCACCGATGGCGGTGATGGCAGTGGCGGCGGCGGAGGTGGCAGTGCAAGTTGATTGCCCATTGATTCATCATCGAAACAAAAATTGTTAAATTTGTCAGGTGTCTTACAAGACGAACTGCCCAATGTGGCGCATTTGTTACCAACGCTGTATGGTTCCAAACTCAACTTGCGGTGCGGCGACGGTCGCCGTAGTAAACCGGGCGACATAGTTTGCGCCTTTAATTCGGCAAGAAATGGTGGCGGCATGTTAGGACCGATGTCCGATTCAGATACTTTCCGTTGAGATTGAGATCGATGTTGGCCGGGTTTCGGTGGTACAGTTGGTCCACCGGGTGACTTCAATTCCATGCAATCCGAACCTCTATTCCGGTTTAATATTTCAGGAGGTAGAGATAAGTTGGGATTGTGTTTATGCACGGGATTATCGAGGAGTGGTGATGGCGAGCTGAGTGTGAAACTTTTTCTATCCGTCGATGCTATGGGCAGCGGGGGCACGGAGTTTAAGTGGTACGCCTCTGGAGGCGGTGGCGGCAAGGCTTCAGAGTTGCCCTCCATGCTCGTTCCCATATCGACAGGAGGCGGCGGCAGTGGCAAACTGTCGATGATGTCGACGCTTTTGTTGTGATTCCGATCGAGTGAACTTGACTTGACTTCACTTAAACTTTGCTTCCGCTTTAAACCGCTCACGCTGATCCGATCATCAGTAAGGGATCTCCGTAAACTACTTCTTCCGATGCTCAGTTTGCTTGTAAGTTCAAGGGTCAAGGCACTCGCTAGACTATCTTCGTTCATCGACTGTTTGGCTAAACTGCGCGTAGTGCTAGTTAGTGGCAACTTTGGCGCCATGCTTGGCTTTCGCTTGATGGTGCCCATTGGGAAGTCAGCTTCGAAACCCGTCTGCTCTGCTGTTGGTGTGGTGCAGCCGTTATTTGACACGCACCCACTCGAGCTAGAACTCGAACGTACAGAGTTTTGGCGGGATATGGCACGACGTCCCCAAGACCGTTCCAGCGTAGCCAATGGAGTCGATGGCTCAGACGGC
The DNA here is from genome assembly GCA_034687075.1 of Geophilus carpophagus. Classification (NCBI taxonomy): domain Eukaryota; kingdom Metazoa; phylum Arthropoda; class Chilopoda; order Geophilomorpha; family Geophilidae; genus Geophilus; species Geophilus carpophagus. The sequence goes on from JAQFZN010000322.1 coordinate 28,970, forward strand.
AAATCCAAACCGCTCAACTCGTTCATCAGACTGCGTAGAGGGGTGATTGGGGACGTGCATTGACTGCTAGATCGGGGCATGGACACCATGGAGCAACTGCGTGCATGTGCTAATACTTCCAAATCGTCTTCAGCAAGATCTTGAAGTAAATGTCTGTAATTTTCTAGTAATTGACGTCCAAACTAGAGATTAAAAATACATTTTAGTTAGTAAATTGTGTGGAGGAATTTAGTTAAAAAGTGTCACCTTTGCTATTCTCATTCCCATCACCCACTGCTTCAAACTTTCATTATCTTCTGCGCATAAAAATTTCATGTACTTGGACGATTTTGTCTGGATTTGAGGATGCTGAAAATTACGTATTAAATATTAATCCCAAATGAATTTATTCATGAATTGAAAATCAATAATTTGGTTAAATTTTTTTTGGAATTTAATAAGTTCTTTAAAAAAATTACATGTTGACTTAAAGTGGGAATTAGAAAACTTGTCAATTTGTCCAACTCCCCTTCTCTAAAGTAAACATTTCATCTTAAATTTCTCTCTCCTCTTCAAGTTGCAATTTAATATTTTTTTATTTATAGTTTTACATAACTTAAATGGTTTACCTTAATTGCAAAACAGAAATCAGTTGGTGCTTTGTATTTTTTCTTCCACCCAACTCCCAAATAAATATGGTTTGCATCAAAAGTTGTTAGACAGAGTAAATCTCTTGGAGACTGTAAAAAAAAAATATTTTTTGCAAAATAAAATAACAGTCGTAAATCTAAAGAGTTCTATTTAAGGAATTATTCACTAAAACTTTTTCATATTTTATTTAATGAAATATTTAAATTTTTAAAAATTTTTTATTTAAAAAAATAATAAAAATAAAAAAATTTATAAAACTTAAATTGAAATATTTATTTTCATTTCCACGTTATGAAAAAGAAAATTTGTGAACTGTCCCATAAATCTAACCACATCATCTTTTTACCTTAGATTTTCCCTTGGGGCAATAATAAAGTCCAGATGCTCTGAGAACGAAGAAATGTTTTTTCCACGCTTTTTTGCCTTCACTCTTTAAGTATAAAATCCCTTCTAATTCGGGCACGAGCACACCACTTCCAGAAAAAAACTCCTACATTATACAAAAAGCACTTCACGATTCCATGTCATCACGTATCAATTTCAAATGAAGTGTAGAAAAATAAAACTAACCTCGACTAAAGTATTTTTAGCTTCATCATCTAAGTCGACTCCTTTTTCAGATGAACTGCCAATTAATAAATAATCCTAAGTGCAACAAGAAAACAAATCAATTAGCACTTAGCGTAAATGCAAAATGTCGACTCCAAAGTATACCTCAGGATTGACAAATAAGTTATACTTTTCAGGTCGTTCGACAAATTGCAATTTGTTTTTCGAATCTCTTGTCCACATAAGTAAATTTTCGACAACATGTTCGTGATCTTCGTAAATTCGTTCTGTAGAACAAAATTAATTAATTTTAATTAAGAAAAAAAATTAACAAATAGTAAATATAAATATACCTAAATATAAATCAGGAATTTGTTCAATAACAGTCCACTTAGGATCCATTTTAATATGATTTTTATCCGCTAACAATTTCGCCACATATCCACTGGTCATCTTCTCATCTATTAATAAACTTTTGGCACTTCCGTCTGCTGTGTAAGCTTTGATAAACAACTAAGAAAAAAAAATCACAAAAAGAATTATTTCTACTCATCAATTCATTATTACTAATCCACAAAATAATCATGCTATTTACACTCTTATCAATTGGATATCATAGAAAATGTGTTCCAAAACAAATAATCTAAAAATACCTTAACTTTTTCTTAAACCCAACAAAAAATTCTTTGTCAAACGATGCATCACTCAAAAACATACAAAGCAAACAAACTCTTATCTGTTGCCATATGAGGAAAAAGCAAAAAGAAAACCAGTGTTAGTAAAGAAAGAATAAAGCAGTACTTTGAAAAAAAATTTCTTTGACACCATTTATTTTTGTTTTAATCTCAAGTGAAATTCGTGCTCATGCAGAGACTATTTACCTAAAGACTGAGACCGAGCTAATAATCCACAAAACACACTTATACCTTTTTCACACTGGCTTCTCTCATTTTTTCTAATGCAATTTTGATTTTTTCTGCTTTGATCCTTGCTGCCTGTTCTGCCTGAAGTAAGAGAGAAAAAAAATAGAGGGAAAAGACAAAACAAGTATGTCATCATTAGTGCACTTCATGTGTCAAAGCTTAGATAAACCAATACACAATTGAAAGAGAAAAACAAGAAAATGTTTTTATATATTTGATGTATAATTTTTTTTTATTAATAGAGAACTATTGAGTTGTGTTAGAATTTTTTTGTGAAATTTGTACAAGCAATTTGATGCAGTTTGGTATAGAAATTCAAATAAAGGAAAAAAGAGTGAAAAAAAAGAAAGAATTAAATAGATTGGTTCTCACATGAAGATAGCAAACAAAGGTAAAGAGTGGAAAGGATGTTGTTGAACAAAAAAATCAATTTCCTTCACATGACAGAAACTGATCATTTTAAACCGCAAGAAAGTTGGTGAGAAGAGATAGGAGCACTTCAATTTAGTAAAGACCAATGTTTATAACCTAAAATTAAGTGCTGGCAGCTCATTGGGGTAGAAAACAAGAACAGGAGGTACAAACTGGTTTATTACTTTCATTTTCACAGGTCGACCCAATTAATTGGTCAAGCTCATTCTCATTAGTCTGACATAATTGCAGCGAAAATTGCAATTGTACAAATTATTTGACGCAAAAATAACTTTACGTTGAGTAATGGAAACAGTAGGCGCACTCAAAACCACTATATATATTCAATGACGTCATGTAATGGGTCTGTAAGGCAGTAAAAAACAGGAAGAAGACTTTGATTTCGTTTCTTGATAATAAATTGATGAATTCAAACATTGCTTAAACTCTTGAAAATTTATTGTTGATTCTTTGGGTGTAAATATAAATTGAAGTTTATTGGGAGTTGAGTTCTGCAATCTTCCTATTCACTTATTAATGATTTATGAGCATCAATTATTTTCTTGTACGAGAAAATGATGATTAACCTTCTGCTATCGACAACTGCAATAAAATCACTACCCTTAATCTAACGGGTTGTGACAGGCCATTACAGATAGTTTGAATCAATATGTCGTCTCAGGTGACCATAAAAATTCAAGAGATTATAAACGGGATTCCAATTAAGGAACAGTAAAGTCACCGCTATGTTTCTATAATTTGCTTATCGCATATTAATGAAGCCTTGACAAAACAAACTTCATTGATAAGCAAATTTTTCCAAGGTGGTAATGAAGGTCTTTCTACTTTTAAGCAGCTGCATGGTATTGTCTAATTGAATAGACAAAAAAATTGACCCAAATCAATTTTAAAAAGCAGTAAATCAAGGCCAATTAGTCGAATGTTGACCAATTCTTCATATAGTAATTTTAACATTTCTTAGAAAGAGTGAGGAGTAGAAATATGTAGTAAAGAGATAAATTCTATTTTTAAGATTTCTTGTAGTTTTACAGCCCTTAGGTCACATAACAGGACCCAACATTTTTTTCACGAGGGTTAAAGTTGTAAATATAATGTCAAGTGAAATGTTGTTCATTTTTATAACTTGAGTCAGTTTCATAGATAACAGAAATGGCAAATGTGTATTTTGAATGCGCATACAAATAATACTTTATTTTTACAGTAAAATGTCAACAGTAAATTACAATTGAAATCTCCAAGTTGACTTAACAAAGAATAGATTCAACTGTTATCTTCCCAGCCCATATGATGATGAATTAAAATCGGGGGGAAAGAAAGAAAAGCAAGCAGAGGGGAGGACTGAGATGAGATGATTACACATCTTTTGACAAATGAAAGATAGTGGCCATCTTTTATTTGTCCATCCGTTATGGGCTTATAAAAATACATCAGCAATTATAAATAACCCACATGTTGACTATTATCACAAAATGATCTTCAAGTGGATTTATTAATCGTATTTTAAATTCACCCTGACAAGAGGAGCAAAACCTTAGAGAAGAAGGAAGAATAGGGTCAGTGAAAAGAAAATTAATGAAAAAATAAAATAAAAACCCCAAAACACCAACTTACAAAGGGGAGATCATCAAGTTCACCAAGCACCAAATGCAACCTATGTTTGATGAAATTCGGCAACTGAAAATAATTGGTAATTCTGACGTTTGTGGATCAATTTGGATTCATGCAGCTCGTGCAATATTCAATATATTTAAAGTGAAGAACCATTTAAAATAATAAAATAATAATAAAAGGTGAAACGAGTGACAACTTGAGTGATATTTTAAGTACAAAGCATCAACTTGCTTCACACACAACCCTGGAAACTAATTTAGTAGAATTAAGAATTTTAATGAGCAATTTTAAGTACCTGTGTAGGAGGAGTCATGACTGATCCATTGCTTATTTTTGAGATGATATTATGACTCGTCGAAATGTCGGTTCTTGTTACCCCGGTTCCTGAAGATGCTGAAGACTCGGACGATAGCATGGACACGTTGTCGGAAAAGGCCGAATCGTTGTCGGGACTATCGGTGCGAAGACCCATTTCGGTGCGGTGTAAACGTAGAGCATCGTCTGAATCTGACTCTCCAGGTAGAATTCCCAAGTCGAGCTTGATGCGGTTGGCTCCTCCCGAACCTGAGCGTGTATGAGATGGAATATGCGACGAGCCCGAACCGCCTCCGCTACCCTGGGACACTAAACTGGCAGAGCGCTGATGTCCCTTCTTCACCGTCAGTTCTTTCTCCAAGGCGCATAATTCACCTAAGATGGCATCCAATTCTACATCTTGGCTGTCTGTTAAAATTTGAAAAAAAATTTTAGAATAAAATAAAAATAAAAATTTAAAAATTGATTTTTTTTTAAAATTTTATATTTCATGTTCAATTGTTTTAAATTTTTGGCATCTTTATTTGAATTGTAATTCAAAGTCACTCATCTGGCAAATTGATTGTTAGGGATATGAATAGCATGTTCTCCTCTAATTTCTGTCTCGATTGATTACCTCTTAGCTACTGCGTTTAGTGTGCAACAAACGTGAGATAATGTGTCAGCGTTTAATTCTTGATGGATATTTTTTTTAAGGATTCCACCAGATTTATTATTTTTTGCCATCTCACTTTCTTTCATTCTTCTACCACAATAGCATGACAACAAGCTGAGAGGGTCAAATGGTTGTATAAAGGGATCGTAACTGTAGAAATGGTCCATTGGATTTCGATTTTTCTCATTTTGAATTTGATAAATGTTGTTGATAAACAATAATAGGGCACCATCTTGAGTTTATTGCTGGGTGGTATTATTGACTTATTGTAAAGGTGTCAAATTTATGGTTTTTATCTGTTTCTATGGTTGGGGGGATACGAATTTCAACTTTGGAGTTCAATAGCTGTTGAGAGACTAAAAAAAAATAATTTCTGTTTAAATTTTTTTCCCATTTCTGTAAGAAAAAAAAATTAAATGATCTAATAGAGCCATTAAGGTACAATATACAACAAACATGTTGAAAGGAATTAAGATTAAATCATGTAAACAAAAATTTAGCTTCCTCAACTAAATAATGAAATAAAAATCTATTAGTCGACAAAACCTAGCATTAAAAACATCAACTTTAACACACCTTTTAATAATTTAATAAACACATCACCCTAAATTACAAGAGAACAATCCATAAACCATTACTAAGATTAAAACATGTGGCCACATATAACACAAAGACATGAATATCAAAAGAATATTGTATGACACACAATAACAAGAAAAAAATTTCCTCGTTGACCTAGGGTCCAAATTCTAATTACATTCTCACCCGTTAGGAC
>JAQFZN010000323.1:0-34789 GCA_034687075.1 Geophilus carpophagus
ATCCCTTGTCAAGCTAATTCCTGTATATTGAGTAATTGCATAGTAACACAAAAACATTACACTGCAATTTAAACTAAAATGCTAAAGGTAAAGATCATTCAAATCAATATTTTATGGATACAACTTGTTTATGTAAGCTTACCATGTACGAATTCTTACATAAACTGAAATGGGTTTTAATAATTAATTCACAACCTCTTAAATAATAAACCTTGTTCACATACACCTTGCCTTAACTTTCCTGATCAAACACGTTTTGACCTCATTTCCCTATCTAGTTCAAGGTTGTCCTAAAAACCTTGCCCTATAACTGATCTACTAAATGGATAGTTAAAAATCAATACCTGACAAATAAACAATTTTATATTGTTGACTACTTCTAAATAATAATAAAAATAATGATTAGTTTCAGTAGAAAATATTTACATTAGAATTAAAACTGCATTAAATGTAGTTTAAGGATTTTACGTTTCCAGGAAATAAAATGAAACAAAAATTTACCCAGTAACTTGATTTAATCTTAAAATCATGAGATTCTTGTCTACCTGGAAACATAAAAGTGTTAAGAACTGTTTCTTTGACTTTATAGATACCTTATACAATTTTAAGTATAACACATTTTAAGTTTGACACTGCGTAAAAGGATTTGAAATTCAACGGTGACAGAAAAGTGACTTTTGAAAACCACTCAAACTTTTAAACTTTTTTCTTTCCTGAAAAGTAAAACATATAAATTGTGAAAATAAAAGATATTCACTTTACTCGGCACATAAGAAAATGTGTGCATTTATACTCATCTATACAGCTGGTGTAGTTAGAATTAATCTAGTTGCCTGGCAACAGGAGTAAGAGCGCTTTAAGTATTGGCATGTTACCAAAATCTATTAAAATTGACGATCTTTTACCAGCTGATGCAGAAAATAAAAATTCAAATTAAAATGGGAAATGTAATCCAAGATTAAGAGACTACACAAAGGTACAAAGGTTAGTGGAAAGAAGAATAAAGAACTTGATTAGTGTTTACTAGACAAGGGATAATACAAAGGATGCAAACAATTCTTAGAAAAAAATATTAACAAATTAGAAATTGAATACTTGAGAGAAGGACCTTGGTCAGTAAAGTATATTATTTTACGAGGGAGTATAAATTAAAGCAAGAAATATAATGCTGTTCGGAAATAGTAATAAAAATAACCTTCGTTGCATGTTATTTAATCTGCTTGTATGCTATTTAGTGAGCAAATAAAGTGCGGTGTGTTAGGATAAAGTGATTTTGACAAGGAAATTAAATCCTATAGAAACCAATTTGCAAAATTTCCCTTTCGAATTTTTTTTTCATATTATTACAATGCAATCTAATGACTTTCATCAGAACTAAAATATTTTTTTGTGTAATATCACAAGAGTGATTTTTATAATTATAGCATAATTTAGCAAATTATAGAGTTGAAAAGAGCATTGAGCTTTATTGCAGTGTTAAGAATTAAAAAATTCTTTTTGTAAATTTATAATGCAATAATCCTATTGTATTTTTATGTGAATACATACATTAGTAATAAATTAAATTTTTTAAAACAAAAGCTTATTTTCTGAAAATTGTCCCATGTGTTTAATATTGTATAAAATTGTATCATATCATATATATTTACACAGGAAGTGTATGGTGTTTTATTCAATTAAAAGCATTACTCAATCATAGACAATATGGCTGCTGTTTTATAACCATACTGTATTCCCTATAGGCAAAATAAGTCAAGAAATCAAATTTGAGTTTACTTATAGATACATTTTGTGAGATGAAGCAGGTCTATCTACTGTATCCATCTATATTTCATATGTAGCAGTGTGGTCATTATAATTTTTCATGTTGGAAGTGTAAATTTAAAATTTAAAATTTAAAATTTTATAAGGAAAGTGAACATGTGAACTTGAATAATTCATTAATATTCTAAACACTGTCATTTAGATTTTACTATATTAATGCATAATTTCGGGACAAGTCCAGTCATCTGTGGTTAAATTCTTATTTGTATACACAAACTAGAGTAAAGTGAAACAAATATAATGTGTAAATATTCTTTATGCGATCACATTGATGATTGATTTTCCTGTCAAAAAAAGTCAAGCTGTGTCATTTTGAAAATTCTTTTGGGCTAATGCCAAAAAAAAACGTTATAACATTTTTGAATTAACTTTAAATACAAATTTAAGAAAAAAATATAGACTGGACTTTCACTTTGAGGTATTATTTCAAGGTGAATCTAAGAATAGTTTTGGTTATGTTGGTTTTGGCCTGCATCAATAAAAGAGCACTTAAAGAATGTCATAGAAAAAAATTGACTAGCAATCTTGCCATTTTGTATATAAAAGGGTTAATGCTAGTCTAACATGTTTTTAATGGAATGTTATTAAAGCTCAACTATATATACACATAATATGATAATGATATTGCAAAATGATGGACTTCTGTGAGCAATTAGAAGGGCTTTATGAGGTCGGAATGAGTATATAAGTGACGTAAATCTTTGTTTTTAATACCATTGAGGTCATTTTAACAGCTGGTTTACACATTGCTTAAGGTCATTTCGAATACTTAGTGTTTTGTGACACATAAATAGGAAAAAAGAAAACTTAATTCGTTTAAACACATGCAAAAGTATATCTATTTGAACTATAGATACGCAAAGATATATGTATATGTAAATAAAATGTAAAATAAAAAAAAAACAATTTTACTAAGGTCATGTTTTACACAGGGAATTTGCTTACTAAATTTTTGATTAATAAAAAAAATGAAATAATTACAGAAAAAATATAATATTTTCTATTGTGTGCTATAAAAAAATATCTGTAACTCTAATCTGTCTCTGGAATCATAAGAACACAAATGATGTAGAAAAACAACCGGACACGAGAAAGATTGAAACGAGAGATAGACAATAATTCATGGTTGTCATCGGTAAACTTTTTAACAAGGATCAACCACTTATTTTTCCTATATTCACAAACAAATAAAGGTTTTTAGTTTTTCTAATCTTAGAAAAAGATCTAAACTTGGATTTAAAAATGAAAAATAGTCAAAAAAAAATAAAAAACATTCAAATCGAAAATTTGTAACCAAGGAATTGCATGACCAGATGCTTTTACGTCTTTACTCAGCTTTTGCCACTTACCAAACCTTTTACACTGCAGACGTCATGAACAAAGTATATACTGTAGTAGCTAAAGTCAGTCGTATGAAATATTTATTTACTTCAGAATAAATATCGATTTTAAATCTTTTTTTAAATAAAAATTCAAATCCAACGCCAAAACGTAAAAAAAATTGCTAACACTTGAAAATGTACTTGTTCTTTATGTAAACAAATAATAATCACCTCAGACACGAATTTTTTTCTTTTCATACATTACACATGCCAAGTATGAAAGAAAAAAATCAATGTACAACAAATAGCTCGCAGTTTGCCTCACAAGAATAATTTTTTTACCCTTACCTAACATTTATATGTCCCCCGGCACGGAAGTTGTCTCAGGCACCTGAACTTTTCCCCCCAAATGCGTCATCTTAAGTCCCTTCAGGTAACAAGAAAAGGCAACACATAAGACCTATTTCTGCACTTAACCTCATTTTAATTACCCTTAGGTTACCATTTGCTCATACTAATTAATTTTACACTTTGAATTTATCTAATAACAACAAAACATAATTTAATTTAATAGTTTGGGAAAAATTTTTAAAATACAACAACAACAAGAAAACAATGGATGTACTAAGAGGGTCAATGACATGATTGGATAAAGAAAAACTAGGATTTTCATTCAAGAAGAATTTTTAGCTTGTTTTGTCACTTTTCCAAAGTGATATAAAGAAAATGTTTTTTCTCTTTTCCCAGTCTATTTTAGTTTTATTAGAAGAGTTATTTATTTTTTAGGTGTGTCGCGTGTGTGACTCTTCCGCTTTCCCGCAATTCATGAAGATTAATTTTCCTTTTGAGTGTACTGTGTAGTCTGATTGCCCACAAATGGATCCCTACCGTGAAGTGAAATAGGTTATGACTACCTACGCACAATCAATTTTAATTTAAAAAAAAACCTACTTGTTCTATGTTTACTACGCTTTTTATTGTATGTTTTTGAGAACGGAACTCGTGTAAGATGACCTTAACAAGAATTTAGGACGAGGCATCGTTAAGAAAATGTGATATTAAAACAATAATGTTATTCTATTTAGATTTTATTATTTTATATAGTATTTTATTTTATATTATGGTATAGTGTAGTATATATATTTTTTTATTAGAAAATAGTTAGTTCATTACATAATTTATTTCATTTTACGGTAAGTAAGACAATCCGCAAAGACTAAGTGTGAATTTAGCCACAACCCTTGCTAATGTACATGCCATTAGCCCAAATGACTAAATAAGGCATTTGTTGTGACCATAAAATCGTTAGAAGTGACCCTCTTTTACATTGTCCTTGTTTACTATAACTTGTGCTACCTTTACTTGGTAGCTGTTTTAGGGTTAGGTATAAAAATAAAAAATTCAAGAGGGTATAAGTGCTTTTTATCATTCAGAAGATGCAGTTTTTTGTTTTATTTGAATAAGACAGTTGGAGGTGTGTTCAAGTGTGCTATCATTGGTTTTGTAATGATAAGGATAAGGATGGGGGTATATTCTATTACAGTTTTTATTCTTTTATCAGTAAAAGTAGATGGAAATGAAACAAGATTTGGTGTTAATAAAAAAAAATAATAAAAATGATATTTGTTTTTTTTTTTTGTTTAGTTTATTTCCTCTTTAATTTTTACGTCATTTATAACGAATAAAAAAATTACAATTTAACGCAATTTCACACTTTCGTGATTGGTTTTCAATTAAAGTAAATTTATTTGGCTCACATCCAAATTGCTTTTCACTAAACCTTTTAAAATACTTTTTTTTATTATTATTATTATTAGTTCCAAAATAGCGTAGAATTTTACCTGAATAAACAAATAAAAATAAAGCAAACATGCTTACTTACTCACGTAACAAGTAAAATATTTGTATTATTAGCAATGAATTTCAAGTTGAAAACACCTTGAGTCAGATTATGACGTCATAAAAAAGGTTAAAGAAAGTTTTTATCATGATAAACAGAAAAGAGTTTAATATTTGAAACAACTATTAATCGTAATGTAAGAAGGCGAGAGTTTGAATTAATTTAGTATATTAATTAATTAATTTTAAATGATGGATTGTTTGATGTGAATATGATAAGGTTAAATGTATTATAATGCTAATTAGAATGATAATGAAAGAAAATTACTTTAAATTAGTAGTTAGTAATGATTTAATTTTTTGGATCAAATTAAAGTGAGAATTTTAAAGATTGAAAATGCAAAAGCTAACTGGAACCAAGGCCAACTAGAAATAATGAACAGTTGAATGGAATTTAAAAAAAGTATAACGACGACAAAGAATAAACCACTGTTCAATGTAGGTAGGAGTGAATTTAATTAAAAACTGCTGAATTTATCTTACATAAATTATAAATTATAACTCATTTCCCCTCCACCTTCCCCTTGAGTTATATCGACCGTATAAGCGATTGTTTTTAACCCACAATCTAAACGTTATTTAGAACAGAAAATCCTCATTCTCGCTCTGATTTCAAAGAAGAAAAGCAGGATACACAACGTGTACCCCAATTTCAATCCTATTTGCTTTTCACACCTGCATGAATAATGACAATTGACGAGTCATAGATACATGTGTTTCGAGTATTTATTTTTTGATGAGTTTATGATTGAGATTGACCTTACGGTTGGGATTCTGAGAAAAGTTTAAGGGGAAATTTGATGAGTAACAACGGCTCAAGGGGTTTTGAAGTCGAAAGAAGTGCAGATGAAATTTTTTTGAAATTAAAATCAATTGGTCAATTCAGTTGATTAAATTGAAGATATTGCAACATAATCATAATAGATATTTGATTTGATTAAATATTCAATAACTCGTTTGCGGGTTGAGTAAGATGGTAATTAAGGTCCCCTCCTTGACTCGTCCCTAATTAACGTGTGCACATGAAAATTGTAATTAAAAAATATTGAAGAATGTAAAGGTTAATTATATTTTTATAAAGTCTGGAATTAAAAAAATAAAGCAGAAACATGGGAGAATGTTGAAAACAAATTGATTTTGTTATTCTGTAAACAGATTATAGATCACGTGAATTTTAAAACACCTGTTAGGTATGAATTTTAATGTTGATGTTGAAAAAATATCACAATTTTTTAATTTTTGAACTTCCTTGACCTTGTTCAGAATAGTCATAGACCTTTTTTTAATGTTAGGGAGAGATTTTCAAGAGAATTGAATTCACGTCAATTTGAGAAGGAAGTACGCCTTTTTGCACACTAAAACGTTTTTGCATGAGAGAGAGTATTAAACTGTAATTTCAATCCTACGATTTATACAGAAAAAAGTGGAAAAAGCTGATTTTTATTATAAAAAAAATATTTTTTTTTATTAAACTGAATCTCGTGACTTTTAAAATTTAAATTTTAAATTGAAAAAATAAAAAATTCAATTGGCAGTTCAAGAACGAATTATTTTGCAAGTTTTATTAGCAACTAGAATAAAATTGCAATTGAATAAGACAATTTAAACGAGAACATAAAATGTATTCATTGATAAATTGAAATTGATAAAACCTAAAATTTTCTTTTTGCTTTTCATTAATAAAACAAAAAAAAAGATAAACAAATACTACACATTTTTTTGGATGAAAACAAAAAATGATGGTGACACAACACAAAGAGAGAAATGCAGTATAAAAATTTAAGGAGAAAATTTGTGCAATTTTGCAATCTTCTTACAAGATTTGAACGAGAAAAAATGACGGATTAAATAATCTTACCTTGCATTTTCACGAAACATTGCAATATTGAGTTGAACTGCAAAGCGATGTAACCACATCGAGCGCTCTTCATGCAAACGGAAGTGTCTGTGGTCAAGCAAAACAGCTGTCTCGTTCGTACGCATTTTTGGAGGATGTGCGTCACGAGCAGTCTACTTTCTTCTCATTTGGTGCCAAAAGATGGCGATAGGAGCTTGGTAGTTGCAATTAGGTTATTACAATTTTCCTTCTCAGGAATCTATTAATCTTCTTTACTTTAAACTGCTTAGGAAAAAATTAATTAAAGAGCCTTATCAAATAATTTTATTTCTAATCGTGATAAGAGGATTAATGATATTCAAGAGTTCATCATATCAGGTGCTATCATCAAGATCTTTAATTCATCTGAATTTCTCATTTGCAAATAAAAATACAAACTATTTTGAATGCAATTAGATTTATGCAAATTTATAGCTTATAAATTTAAATTACTGTTAAGGATACGAAAAAGTTAAAGATTAAAAGTTGGAGGACATGAAAAGCAATTTTGTTATATTCTATTGTGTACACTTTTGATTTACTACTGACATCAAAAGGGCGTAGTTATGTAGACATAATTATCTAGTAATTTTTATAGTAGTGTCATTAAAATAGGAATATGTAGTTATTAAACTAAGCACTTCACAGGTTTACTATTGTCAATCACTAGGTGCTAGAAACATTTGTTGTACTTATTTTTAGTTAAACAGAGATGTAATGAATGATTGTAATATTTATCTCAGTGATTTTGTTTTTGGGCATTATCTCAAATAACCATGAAATTGAAGACGATGTTGTTCCACGTAAACATTCATAAATCAAGGTGAAAATAGAAACAGGAGGTTCGTATTACCTAAAAGAGAACGTTTTAAAGATGACTGGTTGGAACAAAATGAAATAAAAAGGTAAATAATCTTAGAATATTGAATTCGAAGAATGCTCACAAATATACATTGTGAAAACTGTATAAGCAGCAAAGGTCGTAAGTTGAAACACAATTTTTAAAGTGCAGATGTTAGCAATCTTTTTATTATTCATTTGTAATAATAATGTCCACTAAAATAAGATATATATGAGGAAGTAAGAAGAAAACATACTTTTTATCCTGTGCTTTAACTTAAAAAAATAAATGCAAAAGGAAATGGAAAGTAAATTTGCAATAATAGTAAAATAAAAAATTGTTTACTATACACTTTTTAGCATGTAAAGCACCAGTTGCATGCAAATCATGATAGTTGCGTGCAAGTTAACACCTGTGAAATGACATCAAACACCTTCACACAGTAAATTTACAGCTGGTATAGCTTGATGAGATCAAGGACTACCAACTTTTCATTTTGAAATAAAATCCTTGAATAAACTCACTCAAACAGGATACTAAAAAAAATCACTAAAGTTATATTTATCAATGTCAACATCACATAAATCCTTTTAATTACATGCCTAACAAGATATAATACATTAAATAACATTTTTATCGCTACCGTGGAAGTTATACAACCAAGGATAACGATTAGGGCATTCTGCGCAAGTTTTAATAAATCTATCTTGGCTTTTAAATTTCAAAGGACATACTCTAGGCTCATCACACCCCTCATCTACATGAGCTCGTAATTGTCGACAGTTCCAAGCTGAAAGTAAAGCTATCTCACTTTGAGGCGTTGGCCGCTTTATCCATTCAATCGCTTGCCACGTTGTGATAAAATAAACATCCTTCATACTTAAAACGGTGTCGACAAAATCAATGAAACCAGTTTCATGATGGGGAGTGGCAAACCAACCATAATGGAAATACAAGCCCAAAGGTGCTCTATTTCCTTTGTAATGTGTTTCGAAGTTTTTCATAAAAGTTCTTTTTACACCGTCAGCTGTTACTGGATAAACACAAGAATCTGCCATGCCACACCCATGTCCGTTTAGTCCTGAAAAGATTGCTAAAGGCACCTCCCAGAAACCGGGATAAGAGAGTTCCGGACATGGTTCCAACTGGCAACGATTACCAATGGCGTAATCCAAAGTGTAAGGCCATACGGATGGATCACCAGTGGTTAAAGTAGCGTCGTAAGAGAAATTAGTTGCTTGCAGCATTGCAAATTGACGTTCTCCACCGGGTTGAAGAAAGGGGGCTCTCATTCCCCGAATTTCTTCTACAGGTATTGAGCTTAATTCGTTAATGATTTGACGCTGCCCTTCAATTTCGCGCCACCATCGATCTGTAGTGAAATTGATCCCGCTGGAATGACTTAAATGGACAATAAATTGAGTTAGAATTTGAGAATATTTTTGAATTTTTAATTTACCTGATAGAATGAGAGGCAATTTCATGACCTTGTGTGTGCAACTTTTGCACTTTACTGTAGTCAGTCCATTCGTGAGAAACGTAAAAGGTGCTGCTAATTGGACATCCGTTTGGATTTTTTCTTTTACCATTGAAAAGTTTTTGGTAAAAAGACCAATTTATGTCGTTGACAGAATCGTCGAATGTTAGAAGGATCATCTGAGGTATCTGCTCTGAAGATAGATTTCCTAGTGTAAAATGAAAATTAATGCTTTTTATGTATCTAGTAAATGTTTGTTAAATAAAAATTAATTACCTGGAACACTTCTGCCATAGCAAAAGCAGTTTGGTAATTTACACAATTTTCTATTACAATGTTTAGCTTCGTAATGAGTTACTGTTTTTTTCAAAGATGGAATTGTAATTCTGTAAGTGGATAATAAACTTTAAAACTTTAGTATTCCTGGTGAAGACTTAGGAGTCACAAAACACAATGTGTGCACTTTGTAACTTTTAATGTGAATAATTTAAATATGGATAATTTAATTATTAATCAGATTTATTTTGGTCAAGGAAATGTTTCCAAAATGAATCCATTAAAATGTAAAACTTAAATGTCAACTTTTTCTGAAAATGTCATGTTTTTAAGTGGCAAAACCGCATTGCTATGCATAGCTGATACTTAATTAAACATGCAAAAGCAATTTGATTTTACTTCTATTTAAATATTTCAAATTCTTTAAAATTTATAAGATATTTTTTCTTTTTTATAATAATTAACACTTAAGGGCAATTAGCAGCTATCTAAAATTAAAGATTTCATTTAATATGTTTATTTTATAGTTTTACTGAATTTAAATTAAAAGTTTTTTTGAATATTTTTTCGTAACTTTGTAAGCAAAAACTGAAAAAGCAATTTGTAAAAAAAAAAAAGTAGATTTAAAGAATCTAATCTACCACAACTTTTTTTTATTTTTTTTTTACCTTACGCCTTCATTGGTTTGATCAATGTCTTCATTCTTAGGACGCCTGGTAGTTCGAGTTGTTTTTGCTTTTGGTAATGATGACACATTACAAATGAAAAGGACTAAAATAAATAGATAGAGAAGGAATTTGTAATCCATGATGCTATTACTTTAAATTCTCCAAAGAAAAAATCTATTCTTCCTGTCTCCCAGCATCATTTATACGAAAAATGAGGTCGACCTTTGCTTAGGTTTACGGGGAAAGGGATGTTCCGTTATATGCTTGAGGCTACACTTATATGAGTCATGAATACAAATTGTAAATTAACATTATTATATTAGTGAGCAATTAGAAGATTTCTAAAAAGTAGACTTAAATTAAAAATCACTTAGCAATAATTTTCAAATAATTTTTATTTTATTTAAAAAAATTATAACATTGGAGTAATAATAATACACGACTTTATAATATAATTCTCTAGATATTTTTTTAAATAAACAAAAATCCAAATATCCAGATGACCTATTTCATTAATATATTAAATTAAATATAAAAGTTATTTATACGTAATTAGCAAATTCAATTTTTTCTCGAAAAATTTTTTTCGACATTCTACTTAATTTCCATTTTTCGAATTTGATTCACATGGCTGACAAGTACGTGCAACTTGTTCCTTCCCGTTTGCAAGTATGTAAGAACAGGTTTGGGGTTTCAAGCATAATTTTGCCGTATGGTTTTGATTTTCGCATTTCCATGGTGCAAATTCTTGAATACGAGACAAAGGTGTTGGTTGTTTCATCCATTCAATCATTTGAGATACAGTGACCATATAAACATCTCCTAATTGCAAAACAGTATCTATAAAAGTCGTAAAAGCTTCGAAATTTTGATTTTTTGTAAACCATGCGTAATGATAATACATAGGAAAGGGGGCTCTATTAGAATGGTAATGGTGCTCGAAATTTGACATTAACATTCGGTAAATGTCGTCGCTATTCGTTGGTGTCGTACAAGCGTCTGCCATACTACATCGACCACTTGTCAAATCTGTCCACATGACCAATGGAACCTCCCATAATCCAGGATAACGCCCTCTAGGACATGGTGGAATGTTGCATTCATGAGGCACGCCGTAATCTAAAGTGTATGGCCAAATAGGTGGGTCACTTCGACGAACTGGTAACGAAGAATCATACGTGAAATTGGTCAATTGCAACATGGTAAATTGCTTGTCGCCTCCTGGTTGCAAGAAAGGTGCACGCACTCCTTTGACATCATCGTCTCGAACACCTCCTAAGGTCTTAAGAAGTTCCTTCTGTCCAAGGATTTCTTCCTCCCATTTTTGACTGCTGTATCTTCCACCATCTCCGTGACTGTTTAAAATATTATAGTAATTACAAAGAGATGATAGATGACTTACGTTGATTCATTCAAGGCAAAATGTTTTAGCAAAAGGAATTATGTACCTGATGGAATGTGATGCCATTTCGTGACCTTGTAGGTAGAGATTTTGAATTTTGCTGTAATCAGTCCATTCATTGGATACGTAGAAAGTTGCTGTTACTGGACAATTATTTGGGTTTTTTCTCTTTTCTAAAAAGTTTTGATAGAACGGGTAATTGACTTCATTGACAGAATCGTCAAATGTGAGAAGAATCATTTGAGGTACTTCGGAGACTTTTAAATTACCTAATACGAGAAAAAAATTAAATTAAATATTAAACTAGTTTTTATTTTTTGTACATTATTTTTTATATTAAGAAATAGGTCTTAAATTAGCATTTATCATGCTCTGATAAGTGCAGCTAGTCAAACTAGATGTGAAATACTTGGTTAAAAACTGAAGTGGTCATAATCAATGAACCAATTCTGGTCATTTTGTTGACCGCTTGACTTACCTGGAATAAATGTATTTGTACCACAGAAACAATCCGGCAATTGACAGTTATTCCAATTACATTTGTAGGTAATTGTATTACTGGGTTGTCTACGTCTGTACAGAAATGAAAAAATATGAAAATTATTATTAAGTATGTAAATGAACAAATTTTATGAGCAATTTTTATGTTAATAAAATTTCCCATGAAATTGTATGTGTAGTAAGCATTTGATAAAAATGTTTTTAATTATAGCGCAAGTTAGTTTGGTCATGGCTGGTTATTTTCGAGCAAAAAGACTGAACTGGCTTCAAAGTAGGCAAAGTTCATGTGCGATCGAAGACTAGAACCTGTGGGAATTCCCACACTACAGGTTGTAAATGAGGAATAGATCAAGCAGGATGCCATTTCTTGTTTCCCATTTTTCATTTTCTTAACTGAGTAATGTGTTTATTTAAAAATAGAAAATTAAGGTTTATGACCTAATGAAAATTAGCTCAAAAGAAATAAAAATTAATGTTGTTAAAGCTTGAAAAAAAGTAAAAGAAAATTTATGATTTACCTTGTTTCAACGAGATTATAAACTTTTTCATTTTTAGGTTTAGTGTAAACTAATTGAGCTGGAGTAAGCCGTCCATTTGAATCCAACACAGCGTAATATCCATCATTCTAAAAATAAAAAAAAAATACATAAAAATTCCATTAAAAGAAAGTTTTATATACCTCTAATTGATTTAACTTCGCATGAGCTGGAGTAACAACTTTAACATAATTTTTTCTAGGTCTTTGATGAACATTTGGTACTAATAGTTGCTGAGTTGCTTGCTGATTAATACTTGAGTTCCCAATAAAAATTGGATACTGAATACCTCTTGAACCTGTATACACCTGATATGGGTGCATTTGTTCTGTTATTGAGTCAATATTAACGCCAGGTACTACATGCTGGTAAATGATAGTTGGTTTTGCAGTACCTTTGGATTGTGCTAACTGATTGAGCCATTTAATTTTTCCAGGATGATTTGTGTATTGAGAATCAGCAGCTAATAAAACATTAGGTGTTTTGGTAACAGGAGAAGGCGTAAGATGATCATAAGCAAGAACTACATTTGGATTCTTTGATGGCGCAATCCAATTACCATTAGCAATGTAATATTGCTGACCGTCTGCTGTTTGCACCAATTGCAACGGCATTCTTTGTCTTCTATGATGTTTTCTGGCGGGATGGCGTCTTGGTTGGTGATGAAGGGCAGTAGTTGGGTATCTACCGCCTTTAACGTAGTATATAGGTTTTGTGTCAGCGTACTTCTTATATTGTCTAGTTTTAACAGGATTAACTCTTTCTACATAAACTGTAGCTGGTCGTTTTCTGTCAGCCATTTCTACACTATCATAATCTTGATAATCAACAGATTTTGCTTTTGCAGGTCTTCGTTTGTGATAAACTTTCCTGCTTTTATTCTTTTTATATTTTGGTGGAGGAGGAGGTTCTGGTTCATCATACTCTTCTTCAGAATAGTCATCATCGTCATCGTTGTTGTACTCAACTGCAGGTCGAGCTTTACTTGGGCGTGAATCTTCACTGTTATTGCCACCGTCATCTTCTTCATCTTCATCTTCATCGTAGTCATCTTCTTCCGATGATTCACTCTCAGCGCTTTCAAGAGTGTTTTCAGTTGGTCGTTGCACGACCGGTGGTAAAGTAGGTCTTGCTCTGACGCTTTGTCTTTGTGCAACTGGTGCTAAAGTAGCTCTTTCTGCAACACTTTGTGTTTGTACAATAGGTGCTAAAGTAGCTCTTGTTGCAACAGTTTGTCTTGGTGCAGAAGTGGTAAATGGTAACTGAGTTGTCTTCAAAGTGTCTCTTGATACAATATCCGCAGATAAACCTAGCTCAGATGGATGTGTGGGCAATGCCGGATGTGTTGATGTAGGCAAGTGTGATATAAGATAAGCAATGGGATGATCTAAATATGTCTGCTTTTTATACGACGCTTCAGCCAGAGTCATGGCAATAGTTGGATCAGAAGTAACGCTAGATTTAGTTATTGATGACGGTGTTACAGTTGTCAATTGGGTATTAGCTACAGAACGTGTGCTGAGTACTTGGACTGTTAAAGGTTTGGTTGTTGCTACAGTTTGAGGACGATAAATAACTGTTGTATTTTTTGGTATTGCTGGTGCTGGGGGTATAGTTGGTGGAGTAAATTGGTGTTTTATAAATTGCTGATAACTCATAGGTCGCATATTTTCAAAATCCTCATAAGATTCGTCAGATTCAGTAGAGTAATCGTCATAATCAATCGGTTGTACATATCTATGTTTACCTCTTCTTCTGTCTTCATTGTGTTGAATCATTTCTTTTCTTGGGACAAAAGCTTTTTTTGGAATATAATACAAAACAGGTCTTTTTCTTTTCGAAGATATATGTGAAGGCTGAGCCTCAGGATTCATTTTTCGATCCATCTTTTTATCAGGTGTAAAGATACGATCTCCTGGAAATACAATGCTCGTTTGATTCTTGGGAGCTAAATCCGATGTGGAAAAATTTGATGTCCATGTTCTGTATCTGACAGTTTTATAAACTTGTGGTTGTGGCTTCAAAGGAGCTTTATCAGGGTGTGGGTCCAGCATAATAACATCAGGTGAAACTTTACTTGTAATCATGGTCATTGCAGTAACTGGGGCACTACCAGAACCAGCAACACTATTGCTTTTATTGCTTAACTTACCTCTATTAGGATAGTTTCTAAGTGCTAATGTTGTTTTGGTTATATTTACTGGTTTGGATGTCACGTCCCATTGAATACTTCCAACAACTCTTTTTTCTTGTTTGTGTTGTTTTAACTCCACCGATTCTGCTGAAATTTCTTCACCAGCACTGAGTGGATCATGCGGGATAACTTGAACAGTTTCTTCCGATTCTTCAACTTGGGTGTTTTGTCTGCTGAAAGCATTACTTGGTTGAGTTGGATGTATATTTGTATCTGCAAACCAAATTTGACTCTTTGGATTTGTAGCAGTCACATTACAACGAATCGCAGTAAATGTGCTGGTTGTAAATAGAAGATAGACACAAAGAATAAAACTATTCATGCTTTCTTCACCCTGATGTCAAAGTCCGAGATGTTACCAGTTGACTGCCAAGATCCGTTTAATTCTAAACGAGGCAGTGCAAGACGTGAGAAAAGTAAAAAAAGTAATGGAGTAAAAAAAATTCACTTGACTGGGCAGTGAAGCACGGAAGTGATGTCAAACTGGTGTAAAAAGTTGCACCAGAGGTCAAGTTATGACAATAAAAACAGTAATGGCTAGAAATTTGTTATAGTTCATTAATTTTGCATTTGAGTTGTCTAAAAAACAACACACAAAAAATTTTAACTAAATTAGAATTAATAGATTTATTTAAAACGAAATAAAATTGAGACATAAAAATTGTTCGTGCATGACAGATGCACGGTAATGAGAAGGATCTGTGTAAATCATTTAATCCTTGACTAAGCACTATAACAAAATCATACTCGATTGCAATTAGATGTGACGAGAAAATGGTGTTAATCATTTTTAAAAAGAACTTTTCATCATTTCACTTACAACAAAACAAAAGTGTAACAACCTCGCAGTAATTGTTGAAGCAAAGATGTTTTTGTTTGAGAATTTTTCAATTTTAAAAATGGAAGTCAATGACAATATGTTGGAGTTCCATCTTAATTCGTTTACAATTCTAATTGTTATTTTGATTTTATTTATTCTTGTTTTTGGTATTGGATATAAAATGGTTAAATATAAGAGTTGTGTAAGTTTAATATTTTAAAGAAAATTCGATTATTTTATTTTATTCCTTATTTTATCTATATCTTTATTTGATTTAAATTTTCAACTTAAATTTTTTGAAATAAATTTCAGGGAATGTTTCTTTTTCCACTGAAAGATAACCTTAAAGGTGATCATTACTACATTATTGGATTACACAGCAATCAGCTGTTTAGGCCAGTGCCTCAATGTGACATTACCCTAGTTCTTCTGAGTGCAACTGGTAAACATCAAGTAATCATAAAAAATGAAGAAAACAGAGATGAATCATTACTCCGACTCGGGACTAGTCTTGTTCTTTCAAGCACAACAATTTGCTTGGGAAGTGTTGAATCTATGTCATTGGTTATTCATGGAGATCCAAATCGCTGGTAATTTTTTAATATATAATATTAAAGTCCCTGTACTCCCTATATTGAATTTTTTTTAATTTTGACCTGAAAAATATTTCATTTTAAAAATTTTAAAGTTCAAATAAATTTTAAAAATTTTAAAGTTCAAATAAATTTTAAAAATTTTAAAGTTCAAATAAATTTTAAAAATTTTCAGATTGGAATAAAACTGAATTGTTGAAAATATTTTTTAAACAGAATTTTTGTAAATGAAATTTTATCAAAAATAAAATACGTAACTTGAATTTCATTTCATTCGTGTATATAATCAACTTTAAAACAACACATTATCTTTACAGGAAATTAAAATGGATTAAAGTAACAGATGTCCAACATTGGCTGACATGGGATTTTAAAATCCCAAATGGAGTTCTTACTCAAGGCAACTACGTTATAAATAACTTCAAAGGAAAAAGCAACAATGTAAAGCACTGGTTGAGATTTCACAATTGGATTCTACTTTTCTACCCAGATTTCATCAGTTCCCGTGTTGGATTTTTGACGTTAATTCTTATTATATTCTCAAGTGTGTTAACAATCTTGACTATAACTGTAGTTTCTTCTTTTATTGCATCAGAGACATTGATTTTGGTGTGTTTAATTGGATGTGTAGTTTCTATTTTGATTCATTTGTTCTTTGATATTTTACTTCACGTCAGTCAAGGATCGATTAATCAGAAAAATACTCGTCGTTTTTTGACGTGTTTCCCTGATGAATGGCAAATTGGGTTGTCAAGTGCAGCTGCAATTTGTGACTTTCGAATTGAATGCAATGATATGACAAGTGCAGATTCAAAAGCATCATCATCGACTGGTGAAGAGTCATTCAAGTCAGAAAGCACCATTAATATACGACAGCAGGGGATTCAAATTGTAAGACAAATACCTGTAGAAGATTTCAGTATATTTTTTGAATCTGGTGATTTTGATGTCAACTTATGGCCAGACATCATGACTAAAAAAACACATCCAATTCAGGACTCAGCATCTGGTACTGTTTTAGAAAAACCATTAGTCTTTGTTAAAGAATTAGAGCGCATTGTTAAAAGCACTAGTGTGGGATTTCTTTCAAAAATTCAAGAAGAAAGCGAGTCTTTAATTTCTGATTCACCGCCTTCGTTCGCTTATTCTTCATTTACACCAACTTATAAAAGATCCAAAGTTAATATTTTGAATCCAATTACAAGTCCAAAAGGTAGCACTACACCAGAGGATCAAGCGCATAGATATGGCTACATTTATACATTTATTTCAAAAACTTCGGTAATAACTATTAAGGAACCGATCGTGGAATTATCAGCAGAGGAAGAAGCAGCTTTTCTGCGTGTGAATATTCCTACTTCAGATAGCGATTTAAGCAGAGCGCAATTAAATTCGTCTTTAGAAATGCTCTTTCAAGATGCGACAGGAACAATGTGGATGCCAAAAAGTATCAGTCATCTTGATAAACAACAACATTTAATAAAGTTTTTTCGACATTGGCAAATGATTGGTAACTTTTTACAAGTTGTAGATTTGAAACTAAGTTCGCTGCATGCTTGGTACACTAAACATATGTTAATGACCAATGAAATAATTGCAATTGAAAGAATTCGAATTGAAATTTTACGATTGTTGATTATTTTTCAAGTTAGCAAACCATACCACATAAATTTATCTAGTAAAACAAAATCTGTGCCTGCGTATTGCGTAAGAAGCGCTGCAAGGTTTACAATCACTGAACGTCCAGCATTAGATGAACACTTTCAAACAATGGCAGACATTTTGGAGAATTTCACTATTCAAGTTACTATGTTAGTGGTCTGTGCCATGAAAGATTTTGTATCGGTAACAAGAGCAACTCAAATTTATTTATCAGGAACTGTGCAATACGATCTGCAAAGTGTTGTACGACATTTTATTGAAGAAATCCGTACGTTGCATGATTATAGTAACCGTAAAATTCGACATAATGTGTCTGTTGGCGACAGGATATATATAAGTCCACATGTTAGTTTAGTGCCAGCATCACAGGAGTCGCTCTCACCAGCTAGAATTAGTAATGAGAGAAGAGTTCTCGTTATAAAGAACACAAGAAGTTTGCAATTATCCTCCTCATCAAGGGGTCTGTTAGATGGAACTTCTTACTTTAGTGCAACAGATGTGCCACCCGGATTGGAGAAGCCGTGTTATACTCACATGATGTCAGCTGAGATATTAAGTGATGTGTCCAAATTTGTGGATGCAATTGTGACTGTGACGAAGGAAATTCTTATTAAAGAAAGTTCTGGAAATACCTTATATGACTTCATCGTTTGCAGGTTGATAAATACTGAGAAAAATTTCCGGTTGGTGTAGAAAAAGATTTATTATTATTTATTTTAATTTAATTTTTTATTTTTTAGATACTGCTGCAATGATTTTTTATTGTATCTTGTTACTAAATTATCCCAATGCATATCTGAAAATGTTATCCACGTATTAGGAAAAGAACTTCATTTGCACGTTAGGAATATTTTGACAGCGAATTTAATTCGAGTTGTGCAATTTGTAACGGAAAAACTGCCGGATGCTGAGCTAGAGATTTTTAAATCGTTACAAAATGAAGGCTTGAATCTCTTTCCTATTTCGAAAAATAATAATGAAAAAATAGAAGTAAAGTGTAAACAAAGATAAAATAATCAAACTAGATCTAAGACATATACATTTCAAATTTATTAGGTGATATTTCGTGAATGTGTCATAAGAAACTGTACACCACCTGCTCATATTCTTAATGCTGATGATTTACAAAATTACAAACACGATTTGTGGTTGCTTAAACTTGTAGAAAGTTTTGTGCAGCATCAGTGGCTCGATCGATCTTCAACTCCTCTTGTGCACTTAGTGTCAAAAGCAATGCCCATGTTGAATAACAAATTGGTTGTTGGCTGTAAAATTTTGGATGAGACTCTGAGTCTTGTCGAGATAGTTGAATATGATGTGAATAAGTCAGGAAACGTGAGTCATCCTTCAGTAAAAACAAAGAGTACGTTTTATTTTTTAACTGATTTTTAATATTGCATTAAGGACCGGCCAATTCCTTATGATCATAAGGATTTTGCTACTATTATTACCACACTTTACAAACGTTTACACAGCGTCCTTGCAGAAATCCATTGCTGCTTCCATGAAATGGGTAAAATTTACCTACTCTCTAAACTGACTCAATCAGAACAAGAATACGTGGATCGCTTAGCAACTAATGGTATAATCAGAAGTTACCAGTCGGAAACTGTAGGTAACTATTGAGTGTTTATCAGTCAGGCGAGAAGTGACGTCAGTTGCACAATTGATATTTACAAATCGATTTTCTGCGGTTTTATAGCAATAGATTTTCGGTGCAGGTGGGTCGGTTATGTAACCACATCAACCCATCAGTTTGTCCAGTTTTCATTCTCTAAACAGTTTCATTATGCTTAGCTAACCCCAGTTGTCCCATTATGAATAAAACCACAAGTTTGTTGAAAACTAATCAATAAGAGAGAAATAATTAGACGTTGCTCCAATTAACGTAATTTTAACAAATTTAACTGTGTTCTGCCATCACTTCTGGCGTAATTGAGGTGTTTTTACATTGTTTTACTTGTTTTTTAATTGCAGATTTAGTGCCAGAGTCTAAAAAATTGCACTTCACCGTTGAAAGTATCATTGCGATTCGAGATAGATTTTTACACCTTCCGAGTCCAATTATGACATCAAAATATCAAATGGGAGTTACACTACTTTTATTGTTAAATATTATTACATGTTATGGAGTTAGTTTTATATTTAGTTTTTTATCTTCAACTTCTACTTCAGTAATTTTAAGTATGGTAGTAGGAATTCTTCTAATTGATATACTTTTTGTTCAAACAATTAAAAGCTTTTTCTTACACAAAGCATTGAAATGGAAGAAATATAGATATAGAAAGAAATTATAAAAACTGTTATAAATAATTGTGTTTAATATTTTAATTAGTGTAATAATTTTTTGTTATAATAACATTTTGTTTTAATTAGAAACTACTGATATTGGCGCTGCAGTAATTGTTTCACTTGTTAGTTTTCTTTTTGCAATATGATCTAGACCTTTTGTTAACAACACTAAAAGACCTTGAATTATAATTATGAGAATCAAGGCGCCAAGTATAGTAAACATTATATGAACTGGTTTATCCCAATTAGTAATAGGGTAAATTGCTCTTTTACCAAAAGGATCCAATCCACCAGCTGCCCAATAGATAGCATTGAATGATATGTAGGCCAAACCGAATGTTATTGGTTGATAGACGTGACACATACGGAATGGAATTGCTACTATGCACAGATCAATAAGAAGAAGAAGAGAGTTGATTCCATGAAGTTGAATAGTTCCCATGTTTGCAGAGTCGTGTATGACTTTAAAAAAAAATACAAATGTAATTTTAGAGACCATAGAATCGAGTTTGAAGCAGCAAAAACTGATCAATAAATGCAACATCAGCAGTGATCATTTAAGTGCAGCTTTAAGAATAGCTTGCTCTTTTATTAGAATAAAAATAAAAATCTTGAAGCTAAACATGTACACATGGCCTTGCAATGTTCGGCAAGTATTGCTATATTTATCTGGTCAGCTATTGAGCTGTCAAACTAGTAATTCACAAGCTGTGATGTTATATACTAGACAAGTCAACTGCCAGTTAGTAAATGAAACCACTTTCTTTAGATTTTCTGGTAGTGTTACATAGTGACTTGCCTTGGAATTATTTTAAATTTTATTCAAACTGGTTCCAACAAGATAAGGCTGGGATCCAGTTCCAACTTCCAATTTTATTGAAAGTGAATCTATTTTTACAACTGGTTAAAACTTTTAAATAAGTCAACTTTGTCTGAAACTTGAACAAAAGTTTGTTCACCTTTGTAAAAATAATGTGGCGATTCCAAAAATTCCCCTAATTAGGCACTCCCAAAAAATCTAAACGTGATTATTTGTTATTAGCATAAAATAATGCAAGTATAATTACATTAATTCAGAGCCTTACAATGGCTTCAAAATTTGATGGCTAAATAAATTTTTTTAATTTGAAATTTAAAGTCTAAAAATATTATAAAATTTCTCACTTGTTGCACTTTAAGTGATTAGATAATCACTATAAATAAAGGTTACCATATCTTTTTAATTGATAACTTTGATTTTGTTGTTTATCACAGTTTTTTAAAAAATTTGATAATCATATGAATTGAATTCAGGTTTAAATTAAATTATATTTTAATCGCTAACTAAATAAATAAAATTACCTGGAAAAAGTGCAGCCCAAAAAATGATTGATATCATTAGTCCAATAGTTGTCGCAATATTATGCAGTAACCAGGAGAATTTTAGCAACCATGGTAATTCTATGTGCGATTCAACGTTTCTGTTTCTGTTTCTTTCCTCATATGTTGACAATGCAAAATTATCATTACCTTGAACTTCATCAGATGGGAAAGGTCCTATTAATGGAATGTTTTCGTCATCTATAATTAGTAAATTAATTTTCTCGACTCGAAATTAATTTCTTGGACTTACTTTCAAGCGTACAAGTTGTAGTTTCTTCTATTTTCGTCCAATGGAAATACCTAGAAACAGCAAAGCCTTTTATGAGAAAATTAAGTGTAAGAACAGTGTAGCCCCATGTAGTTAAATATATAAATATAAATCTAGGATGAAAGGTAAGAGCAAATATCCACATTATTAATGTGTAAACGATTAAAACCATTCGGTATATCATGTAAAATGTAGGATTGATAATTGGCCACTAAAAAAAATAAAAGAAATATAAAAATCGAAGTGTTATTTTTAATGTAAATGCAGTAAATCACTTACTCGACATTGAACTAATTTTTTAGGTTCATCACTATCTAAAAGAAAGTCTCTACCACGAGGCATTGAACATAGGCGGCTCATTTTGCACCTGTCAAGTTCCTATTACAAACAAAAGTTTGTTATCATCAATTTTCTGATTTATCAAGTGACTTGTTACAGATTTCATTAGTGTAACTTAAAAAATGTGCCATGTAAATAATCTGATAAGAAGCAGTTATTCGTCATGATATAAAGTATCAAAATATATTTATAATTTATTACTATAAATGAACAATTTATATGAGTACTAAAGTTCTAATAAAATAAATTGATTGAAAAATGAGTAAAATGTAATACAGTTTCATATAAATTAGCAATTAGCATAAATTCTCTCAGAATTAGTACACCGAGTACTAGGTAATCTTTCATTTTTAGAATTTGTTGATGCATTTTCTTTTGGATTTTTCTCACAAATTGGCTGGTTCACATAATGATCATAGAGATAACTGTTCTTTCTGTGAAGTGCAGCTCGCATTTCTAGAGGTGTGGGTGGTAATGGATCGTTGCGACGAGGTTTGATTGATCGTATTGAGGATGTATTTGATGGTACATCCAACACTTTAAAAAAATATAAAATAAAAAGCTATTTTCAGTGAGATTTCTCTACAATGAATTGAACAATACAGTTATAAATGCTGATTTGTTTACATGCTTACCTCAATATCGCAAAATAACAATTTTTTTACCTTTAGAACTAAACCCGCTAGGACCCGGTTGAGGTTGCAGTGGTAATTCATACCCATCTTCTGTTATTGTGTCACAAACTTTAGACTATACATTTTAGAAATATATTTAGTATTAGAATATATGAATCGTTGTTTAAGTGTGATAGTAAATTCAAACTTACAAATGGCGGATTAGTGATGTATTCATTTGCATTTTTACGTAAAATGAACTCCTTGTTTATGCCAATAGGATTCTAAATAATAGTAATTCAAATAGTAAACAATTTTATCTTTTTTTCTTTTTAATTAAAACTTACAGAATTTGGTTCCGCTTTTGTTGATGGGCTTCGACATGTGCTCAGATAATTAAATGGCAACTTATTAAATTTGTTCATTTTAAAGTAACCATTCCATCGCAAGCAAATTCCAATAGTAAAAATAATAAGGAATAAGACAAACACTATTGGCAAAATAATCTCCAAAGCTGATAATGGATCACTTTCAGGACCAGAGCACTCGTCTTCCTGCAATACATTTACATGTTATTGAAAATAAATTTAAAAGATTTTAAAATATTACCTCTTCATTTCTAGAGTATTTACATTTTATGCAATCTGCAATGCCTTCGTATAAGCATCCATTGCAATAATTATGACATAAAGTGCAAGTCCCATTATTATCAAATTCATTCATTGGACAATTTGAAAGACAAGTGATTACTTTAAAGTTTTTAATCGCTCCTGGTGATTTCCTTACAGCAGACACACGTACAGCATTTGAGGCACATGCAGTACAGTTCATAAAACTTGGACCCACACATGCCATACATTTACTATCACAGGGAAGACACATCCTTTTCACTTCGTCTGCATATGAACCTTCAGGACAAGAAGAAACACACCAGAAATTTGCTTGAAAATTGGAAAATTCAGCTTCTTCTGCAGGTGATTGTGTGGTTGTAGTTTTAAGAGGTTTTTTTGTCTTGGGTTTTTTTGGTCTGACTGTTGTTCGTATTACTTTTGTTGTCCTGGTCGTTGCTTTATTTGTTGTCGATTGTAATGTTGTGGGAGAAGTTAATTGAGATGTTGTAGTTGTAATCATTTGTGACGTTGTAGTTGTTGATTGTGTCGTTGTTGTAGTAGTAGATGTTGTTCTTTTTCGAACTAAATGTTGTTTTGTTGTTGGTCTAATCGTAAGCGGAATTTTTGTTGCAGGTGTAAAGATAACCTTTTCATAAATATCTATAGAATCTATAAAAAAAAACAATTGTAAACAGATATATCTCAAAATCTTAATAATAATTTATAAATATTATTACCTGTGTCATTATTTGGTAAAATTGTTTCAGTGCTTCGAACTTCGCGTGGAGTTGAAAATGAATCAGTCGAAAATAATTCAGATTTTAGAGATCCTTTCAGTGCTGTAGAGTCCACTTGTTCTGTATCACCTGATCCTAAATCGTATTCACCTCATTGATATAAGACAAAACTTGTAAGAGCATTTTATAATAACTTATAAAATAATCAATAAAAAAACCTTTCAAACTCACTACGTAATTTTTAAAATCTTCAAACATTGCAGATTTTGCTGTTAAAACCAGAGCTCTTGAGGCAAGCACAGGTCTCAAGAGCCAAATTTTTACAGATAACAAAATTGTAATAAGGAATACTGAGAGCAAATAAATTTATTGCACAAAATGTAAATGCTCTAATATATATTACTATATAGTAAAATTAGAGGTGCCTCGGGTGCAAAACTAATCCTAAAGCTGATCGAGTACTACAATTTTAAACAGCATCTCATTATTCAGGACTGAAAATCGATTTTATTGCAGATAAGCAAATGGCTTTAACACCATTAAGTTAGTGCCAACATTCTCTTTCTTTTATTCACGGTACTCAAATCTTATAATTTATCTGATACTACTCTTTAAAAATTTACATGACAAAATTAATTTAATATTTAAAATAGTAATCTTACCATCACTTGAAGTTTGTTCTTGTTTAGTCGGATCCAATGTAAGCAGATAATCCTCATTTAAATCTCTACCAAATTCTTGCAGCACATCATCACTGACTCTGAGATCTTTGTCTATCGATTTACCTTCATCTAATTTGTATTCTGAAGCTCTTGTTTCGTCAACCTGTCTTTTCTCACGTCTCTTCAACTTCATTTCCGATTCGTGTGCAGTAATTTCTCCTCCATTCGCACCAAATGCATGCGAATTGTTGGCTTTTTGTTGCACGTAACTCGACGCTCGTAAGTAATCATTTGCACATTGGTTACAGTCCCCATCTGTTGCTCCATGGCAACCTAAACAACTTGGGTGGCATTTACGACATTGATATCCTTCAAGGGTCTTTTTCGATGTTCTCAGAGTGTTTTTGTTTTCCGTGCAATTTGGGGGCGATGTTTCACTGGACAAATCAAACCGTGTAACTTGAAAATAACCAAACGGACACCCACAAAATACGTAAAGATCGCCCTATATTAAAAATATACAATTTAAAATATTCACTAATTGTATATATAAAAAGATAAATAAAACAAAGTGACTTACTTCACTTAAAAATGCATTTTCGTACCGGAAATACAAAAATATTAACACAACTTGCCACTTCATTATCGTAGTTTCTTTATCATTATCACGTATAAAACTTCTAGTTTTAACCTGCAATATAAGCACACACGTTAAGATGAACAAAAAGATAAGAATATATTACAACATTGCTGAAGATTAAGTAGGATTAAATTAGGCGATAGATAATTGGATGTAGTGAAATTAAATTAATGAGTCGGCTTTATGTTTTATTGTGGCGAAATCAACTAAACTTTAGTTTTTTCAAATTTCTTTTCATTTGACACTGGAAAATTTAATGTCTAGTTATTGACGTCACTATTCAACGTCAAAGTAATTATTCAATATATAGGAGGAAATGAATTCACAATGCATTACATATAATTTAATGAGTTTACTTCTTAAATTCAGTGAAAAGTAAGATGAGGATTAAAATGAAAATAAATGAATTGTGACCTAATTAATACTATGTCTAACCCACATAAAATAATTACAGCTATTATCATAAATTTAAATAAAACGTTATTATAAATAAATACTTTCTAACATAAATTTTGACTAAAATTTAGCTATAAAACTGCAAATTGATTAGTAAATCGAATCTATTTCAACATTTAAATACGAAATGATGTTGAATAAGCTAAATTTTAAAAAAGAATAAATAATTAATTAGATTATTACAAATTGTAACTTACTCATTTGACAGGAACTCCTTTTTTAGAAAATCAAATCCTTTCCAGTTTTTGTTTGCTTTTTATCGAGGAAATTGTTTGCCATTTTCAATTATTCTGGCAGCCTCTCCCTTTGGTCGACTACTCCTAGCGATTGCAAGGTCCAATCTAACTCTGACACATTCTCAAGCATTGAGTACAATTATCGAATTAAGACGTTTCTCCCATCCGTTACTCCCTTTTTATGGGAGACTAAATTGAACAACAAAACCATCTTATGAGTGCTCGCTGTTGAAATAAGTGCTCTTATTAATTATTCACAAATTATATAAAAGAAGTTTAAATGTTTTGGATTTAGTACAAAATCATAATTGGCAATAAAGAGAAAAAAATGGTTATTTGGCTTTTACCCATAATTGTAATTGGAATAACTAATCATAATGTATAAATATTTCAAACATGATTTCGTAATTATATTTTGATGAGAAAAGTTTTTGTAAATTATTCAGTTATGTAATTACAACAGATTAAATTACAGAAAATGTTATCAAAATTTGAATTTTATTGGCCAATTTTATCAACACCAATTTTACGACCAACATTTCACTTTCAAATCAAAAAATATTATGTCATTAAACTTAGAGCTGCCATATTGTATGAATTAGGCACAAAGTATATTGACAAATAATTAATAAATCTTTTAATTACAATGTACAAAATTGCTCATTTTTAATAGCCCAAAAAATTAAATCATCTATCACAGATTTATTAAATTCATCTATTTTCATCTAAATTATTACTTTCTTGTTGCAACTGTGATAATTTCTCGATTAAACTTGCGCTAAATGCCTCTCTAAAACGTGCACTATGATTACTTAATAAAGAATAAGGAGTTTCGTAAAAAATCTCTTCAACTTCATTAGTTAAATCGTAACCTTTTCCAATCACTCTGAACCCTCTTGAAGTCAATTCGATGCACATCGCCTCATTTTCGTAAGTAGTCACATTCAAATAAATATTTGTGCTTGTGCTTGTCAGGTGATGCGACACACAAATCTCTTTTACTCCTATTTTGATATCGTTGATTACAGCTGCAGCTTCTAATTTCCACGCATCCGCGTCATCTAACACGTTCTCTACGTCATTGCCAACTTCAAAATTCATTTCGGTACTTTGTTCCATTTAGAATTAATGTCTGCGGGAAGACACAAGATCGATTATAACATCTCCAGTGATACCAAATAATAAAATCCATAAAGGGATCGCGACATAGTACGCTGATAATCCACGGCCATATTCTAATTTTATACACAGTGCTGTTTGGAATGACATTTTCAATAATACACTCAGTAAATACCAACATTTGCGATGCCAGTACCATAAACCATCGTGTCCATTTTTACAATGAGTTATTAATTTGAAGACGATGTAAATAAGCAATATACTGTCAAATATCCACATAGGAATGAAAACAATAAACCAGTTCCATGATGTCTTACCATCTAATCTAACAGCAAACAAAACTAGAAATATTAAGATTAAAAACCATGTAAATAAAGCTCGGTGGAGGACAGCCATTTGTTTTCATCCTCCTTTTCCTTCTGGGTTCATGGAAGAGATATTGGGTATTTGTAAAAGGTGAACACGCTAGATAGTGTGTATATTAAAACAAGAAATTAAGAGAGTTTAAAACTTGAAATATAGAAAATAATATGTTCCAACAAATTTTAATTTATTCATAACACTTTAAACTGCCTAGTTTTAAAATTTTCAGATTTTAATGCGTAACGTCATTTGTGACAGAAAAATTTCTATCTGATGACGTACACAGGGCACGAGATATGCCACCTGGCTGCAATACATAGTATTAACAATACAAACACATGGTTTTCTTTAAAGTTGTTAAATTACGTTAAACTATGGCATATTCCTTAAAGAAAACTAGTTTTACCCCGAAATCAAGACAAACTGGCCCTCAATTACGGGGTACAATTCCTTCTTTACATAATAATCTTTTACTTACTTCTACTGGAGTGCCGAGCATAGATTCAATCATTGGGTGTATTCCTGTTGGGACAATTTTATTATTGGGTATGTATACTTTAATTGAAATTCATTACGACAATTTAATTTTATCATTTTTTTTTATTGCAGAAGAAGACAAATATCAGAATTATTCCCAAATGTTAACAAAATATTTTCTGTCAGAAGGAATTGAGTGTGAACATGAAGTTTTTTTTGCTAGTGGAGATGTAGATGTCGATACATTTGTGAAGGTGATAATTAAAATGCTTTTTAAAGATGGCAACTATATATTTAAAAAATTTTATTAGCAATTACCATCTGCAATTCTACGTAAAGACGCCACCGAAAATAATACACCTTCAGGAGATGGATTGAAAATTGCATGGCGATATGAGAAAAACTACAAACAAGAAGTAAATATTTATCAAAATCATTCAAAATGAACTTTTACTAACCATGTTTTTAAATTTATTAGACTTCTAATAAATATCCATTAGGTAGAAATTTTGACACAACAAAAGCAATACCAAGTGACAAACTTGAACTGTCGTGTATAACAACGTTCGACGTATTGGCTGTTCAGCAGAAAAAGTAATTTAAAATAATTTTATTTTTTTTTAACTTTGCAACTTAAACTTCTTTTATTTTATATTTACCTTAGTAAACAATCTTGTGTATTTCATCAGTTGCTTACTGCTGTCAAGTCGAAATTAACTGATGGGCGGTATAATGCTACAACACTTGAACAAATGCCTTCTAAAATATTAAGAATCGCAATTAGTGGAATGGCTTCACCACTCTGGTCGACACAAAACAATCAAATTAGTCTCATCCAATTTCTCTACAAGTTACGGTATCTTCTACGATCTTCCTTAGCAGTTTGTTTGATATCTGTTCCTACAATTTCATGGGAGGTAAATAACCTTTAACTTAAATAATGATTGAGTAAAGATTCGTATAAAAACAGTTTTATTCTTAGAATACATCATTCATTCCACGTTTACGACATATATGCGACACTGTAATAAAACTTGAATCATTCGCAGCATCAGATAAAGAAACAAACCCATTGTATAAAGATTTTCATGGATTAATTAAAATTGAAAAATTACCACGACTTAACTCACTGGTTTGTCATCGACACGAAGATATTCGTGACTTAGCATTTAAATTACGCAAAAAGAAATTTACAGTTGAGGTCGGTATTTAAAAATAATATGAAAAAAAAGTTTTTTTAATAATTTTATTTATTTACCTTTATACAGAAATTACACCTGCCTCCTTTAGAAGCTGAAGAACCAAGAGTTCAAAGTTTTTGTTCTTCTAAGCCAGGAGGAAATAAAAGAATTGATTTTTAAACTAAGGATTATTTGTTTTTATTATTTACACATTAACCAATTTTCGTAGTAATACAATACGTAATAATACACATTAGTTTTCTAAGATTTACAGTGATTTTGTGTTAATTAAGCAGTAACACGTTTTGTATCATATCGTTTTATTCGATTTTCAATTTCTCCTCGGAAATGACGAATAAGACCTTGAACAGGCCATGCAGCTCCATCACCAAGTGCACAGATTGTGTGCCCTTCAATCTGCTTACTTAATTCATATAACATGTCGATTTCGTCAGTTTTAGCATTCCCTTTAACTAAAAAGTTATTTAGAAAATGAAATCAAGTTGACTACTTAACAAGAATAATAAAAAGTAATACCAAATCTATGCATGATCTTCGTCATCCATCCAGTACCTTCCCGACACGGAGTACACTAAAATTGAAAAAATATTTGCAACGAATTTATAATATATTAAAACACGTTCCGTACTTGACCACAGCTCTCATGTTGGTAAAACTCGCAGAGTCGTGCAATTGCTTGGATGACATCAGTTTGCTTATTCATTACAATAACAGCAGCTGTTCCAAGACCAGTTTGCTCTTTAATGAGGCCATCAAAGTCCATCAAAACATTATCACAAACTCTAAACAAAAATTATTTTTAATAAAATAAATATAATAAAATTTCCCTATTGTTTTTTACTTCTTGGGAATAAGAGGAGTAGATGATCCTCCAGGAATTACTGCCAACAAGTTATCCCAGCCACCAATAACACCACCGCAATGCAAATCAATCAAATCTCGTAGTTGAATTCCCATCTCTTCCTCTACTGTGCATGGGTTAACCACATGCCCAGAGATATTAAACAACTAAAATAATAAATAATTTGTAATGATTTTAAATTGTAACTTCAAAATAAAATTACTTTAGTGCCTGTATTACGTTGGCGACCCAAACCTGCAAACCACGCACCTCCTCGACGACAAATTGTCTAGTAATAATAAATATTTTAAGAAATTAAATGATACTTTATGCCGAAATTATGGAAACACTTACTGGTGCCACTGCCACAGTTTCAACATTAGCCACAGTAGTTGGGCAACCAAATACACCAACATCAGCTGGGAAAGGTGGTTTTAATCTTGGTTTCCCTTGTTTACCTTCCAGGGATTCTATCAAAGCCTATTTAAAAAATTAGGTAATTAATTCCAATATAAAATTCCAATATCTTACTGTTTCTTCTCCACAAATGTAGGCCCCAGCTCCTCTATGCATAAACACATCAAAATTGTATCCCGAGTCGCAAGCATTTTTACCAATTAATTTAGCATTGTATGCCTAACAAAAGTAAAAATTATTTTTAGAAAATAAAGATAAAATACAAATTTAAAACTGACCTCTTTGATAGCAATTTGCATATTTGATGCTTCGTTATAAAATTCGCCTCGAATATAAATATAAGCTAAAAAAAACAATAATTCATTTATTTATCGAATTTTTTTATTTAATTGACAGTAACGCAGTAGTTAAATTATTAACCTGCTCTTGCTCCCATGGCCCGCCCGGCAACTAAACATCCTTCAATCAATTTGTGAGGGTCATGACGAAGAATTTCACGATCTTTACATGTACCTGGTTCACCTTCATCAGCGTTAACTACTAAATATTTTGGTCTCCCATCTGAAGGTTTGTTCATAAAACTCCATTTCAGACCAGTTGGAAAACCAGCACCACCACGGCCTCGTAAGCCAGATGTCGTTATTTCTTTAATTATCCATTCAGGACCTTTACCCAAAATATTCTTGGTTTTAAACCAATCTCCCTGAAATTAAAAAAAAATTCTCATTTAACGTACATCATCAACTTACGCAAATAGTAATCATACTCGAACTCTAGCGCCTGGTAGTCTCCAATCGTGCCGGCCATACAAATTTGTAAATATTCTATCTTCATCTTTCAAAGGCCCAAATTTTGTCTAAGGAATGGATCGTATAAGTTTTCATAGACTTAAATAGATGCAATGTAGTGTACCTTAACTGGTGGCTTTGGTTTTTCCTCTTTTGCTGGCTGTTGAAAAAGAGGTAATCCCGTTGAAACAGATCTGATTCCAACTGCAAGTATAAACAGATGTTTCAGAAACTAATTTTTTTATTGATTTCAATCGTTTGTTTACTTGAATTATATCTCACAAGCGCTAATTTTTTCACTAAAACCATTGTAATTGTTTACCAAAAATACCGAGAGCTCTGCGATTCCACTCACAGATCGGCAGCAAGGCATCTAGGCATAGACCAATACTTTCTTTATTCTTACTTTTGTTTATTATATGTCATTTGAAAGTTTTTAAATATGTTAATTAATTAAAAAATATCAGATTATATTTTTATAATTTTAAAATTTTTTATTAATAACGATACTGTGTTAAAACTAGTTAAAAGGATTTTCTACTAGCGTCTTAGTAAAACTACCGCATGGTGTCACTATTCCAAACGAAACTGGTGATGGCCGATGTTTTGGAACGAAATTTAAAATCTGTTACTCTGTGGGTAAATTGAATTGTTTGCTGTATCCTCTAGAAACTTCGCACAAGGTCGGAAATGTTTACTATATTATACTTTATTTTTACTTGACAATTTAAAACTATATTAACATTATGTTAAATTTTTATACATTGATAAAAATACATTTATGATCCTATAACCAACGTGTTAAATTTGATATAAATTTATCTACTATTTTAATAAATGTGAGTGACTCTTAGCTGTACAACAGGTTGCTTTATTTGTGAGTAATGACAATGAGTAAATCTTAGGGATGGTTTGAAGGTACTTGTAGTCTCTTTTATAGTTTTTAACAAATTTAAAAATTTTTAATTTTAATATAAACATTCTGAAGTTTCCGAATTTGTTTTGATTCTAAATTTATTTCATCTGTTAAGAAAAGCAACTAACATGAAAAAGTATATGAAAATTAAAAAATTTAACCAGTCTGAAATAAGTAAGACTTGTAATAATATTATTTAGACAAACTGTACATTATTGAATAACATTTTTCCATTATTTTTTCAAAATGGTGAAAAATATGTCTTGAATCATTTGATTACATTAAGAAAGAAATAAAAAAAATGATTAAAAAATTGTTATTGGCACAATAAAGCTGCTTTGCAGGAAAAAATTTAAAAATAATATACATTTGCTGCCTTTTTGAATTGTCTAATTTTTTCAAAAGTATTTCTTTCAATTATAAAAAAAGCTTTCTTCTGTACAATTCAAAATCAAACCAATTTACAAAAATTTTTGAAATCTTTGAATGTATATTTGGTGATTCTATTTCTTTGAGAATATAAAGAATCCCTGTAAATGTTTTGTACATAATCTGTGATTTTTTTTCTCTTTATCAATTATATCAAAGAAATATATATGTATGTATAATATATTTATAAAAATACAATTTGTTAATTACTTATCTACAAATGTAGAAAGACTACATTTA
The DNA here is from genome assembly GCA_034687075.1 of Geophilus carpophagus. NCBI lineage: Eukaryota > Metazoa > Arthropoda > Chilopoda > Geophilomorpha > Geophilidae > Geophilus > Geophilus carpophagus. The sequence goes on from JAQFZN010000323.1 coordinate 32,901, forward strand.
GAATAGCTTAAAATTTTAAAGTAGTTGTTTTGAAAAGAAAAGAAAACATTAAATCAAACATTTCTTTTAGGAGTTATATTAGAAACTATTTAACACTTTATAAACTATGGGAAATTGAGAGAATTGAGATTGATAATTGCAATTTTGAGGTTTTTCATCAATTGACAAAATTTTGTTTACATTTTACATTTTCTTGTCGTATTGATTTTTTCGGGAGAAGTCTTACTGATTATAGTCTCATCTGATTATATCTTTCATCTAACGTTGGCAGAATTGAAAAGGTCAAACATGGCTGCCATAATATAAAGCAGTAACAATGATTCGAAGCTCAGTAGAAGTCTTCGAAATACAAAAAACCCTCAACTTAAATTGAAATGTCAATATCACAATAAAAATACATATGAAAATAGTTCCCAATACTCCTAATACAATAATAATAATAATAATAAAAATAATTAAAATTAATAATAATAATAATAATAATAATAATTAATTAATAATTAATAATAATAATAATCTTATATACTCTAAAGTAGCACCCAAGTGCAAACAAATTCAACATTACAACTTAACAAAAATATTTTACGGACGATTAAAAATTTCGTTAACTCTAATCATTATCAGGATAATTACAAATAGGCACTATTGATAATAAAAAAATTTGGTATAGTTATAAAAGATGGGGGAAAAAGTTAACAGAAAAATTGGAGAATTAAATGCATATGAACCTGATAGTGATTTAGTTGAACTTGATTTTTTAAGAACAACTCGATTATGTAATTTTAGTGTTAAAAAATTGGATTTTTTCCTTCTTTTTTTACTAAACATAATTTAACATTTATAAAATCTAAACATGAGCATGCGACAACCGTTTGGCGTGTTACTAATGCAAATACTGAGCTTTACAACTTTACTCTAAAACACACTTGACAACGATGCAGAAAAAATCAGCTTGTTAATTAATTAGAATTGGTACGGTATTTTATAAAGGAAATTTTTTTAACTTATCAACTCTTGACTTTGATTATTATTATTATTATATCGACCATAAAATTTACATTTAAAATTTTAAAAACTTCTCTATTACATTTTCTTATTTTTCTTCGCACATAAAACATTTGCTGAGCTCACTCGGGTTCTTTCAAAATGTGAGCAAAAAAATAAATTTTGAGTAAAAAGTTCAACATTTGTTTTTGTTTTGTTTGTTTATATTTACACGGGTGGCAGTGTAACATCAGAAAACCGACTGCATGCTTTCTTCCACTTGCATTGTGTACACCACATGTCTCGGTTTTCCATACCGTACACTTTACGGCATTTACGATGTCGCAATGGCGAAGGCTTTGGCGATGATGTCAACAATCGAGTTGCAACCTTGTTTTGCTTCAGAGGTGATGTCTAAAAATTTGGAATTAAAATTTCATAAATAAAAATTGATATTTATGTAAAGTAAACTAGTAAAAATAGGACAAACGTATTTATGAAATGTATGAATATGAAAAAGTGTCATGGCCGTCTTAAGAGAGCCTAAATCAATAACTAGGGCCCTACGGTCTCAAAATGCATTCTATTATTAAAAGTTAAAATAAATTTTAAAAAAATTAAATAATACATAAAATCAATATAGAATAAAGAAAAGATTTAGAAATAGAATTTTGCAGAAAATTCTAAAACAATAAAAAATTTGATGAAAAATAAAATAAATATTGCAGAATTTTGCAAAAAAAAATGCAATTATTCAATTTAACAACATTTTAAAACTTTTTCACATTTAGTGTCTATAACATTTTTTAGTGCCCAGTTCCCCGAAATAAAAACTAAATCCAACGCTGATAAGTATTGCAATTTGACCTAAAACTGGATAAAACTTTAAAAAAAATTATCTTAAT